>CAFUXE010000334.1:1066893-1118570 GCA_903364295.1 Serranus cabrilla
ATTCTTTTGGGGCATTAAATGTTTGCTTTTCCTATTTGCTTTCCCTCAGATGTAATGGAAAAAGGTGCTTCCCTAAAATCCTCACTGTATAACCAAGGGTGAAAGCTGTTTTGTCCCTTTGGAAGGGATTCATTTCCACATGAAAAGGAAAGTTCTGTCCAATCCCTTTATACATGTCCGTTTAGTTTGCCGAACACAATACTGGACTAACAAAAGGCAATAGCCTTTACAGTGTGAATATAATGCTCTGCACATATACAGAGCGTGCATCTATTGTTACTGTTGCTTTTTTAACAGACATCAAACAAGACAAGACCCCATTTTGAACGCATCAGACTCGCTGTCTGACCCCTTGGGGACAAATTCCTGCATGCACAGGAAGAGTAAGAAAGCGTATGCATAATTTGTCAATGTTGCTTTTTTATAATGTCCACAGGTCTCTGTGTCCCCGTGGTGTGGCCCATCTGTTTTCTCTGCTGATACTGAACATGTGTAAAACATACGGAGCTGAACAGAGATATGGGCTTTTATTCTTTAATGTATGCTATGCTCTTGGGCTTCAATGGTGAAGTTTCTGGTTCATGTTTTGTGTATTCAGGCACGCTCCCCGCAAAGCTGTAGGAAGCAAATGCAGCAAATAATAGGGTAGTATGTTCCTGCATTTAATTTTAGTGACTATTCCTGACTTTAATCTATGAGTCTAAAAAGCTACTGCACTACAGGATGCATGAATCAAGCACTGCATGTTCATACTGATAAAACTGTACTCTGTTTAGAAACTCTATCATCAATCTATAACTTGTCTGTGGGCCATTTGTTTGATACAAAGCATTTTTTTTGTTTGAAACCTTAAATTTCCATCTCATTCAAGTCCTAGTTTCAAATGCCTTTTAATGCTCTTTTCATCATGTAAAACACAGTTGTTTACCGTATACACACCGATTCCTCCTTGCTTCCGTCTTTGAATTTGGATGTTGAAAGTGACTGGCCTCCAATAGAGGGCACAGTTGACTGCATGGACACATACTGAGTGTGGCTGAGGAAAACTAAAGCCTCGCTGAAGGTTTTTAGAGAAAAGGAATCTGTTTCAGGGTGCAAGCTAAAGACGAGTTGAAGTAAGGGAACATTTTTTTGAAACAGAATGAGCTATTTTCTTTGGTTCAACAAAGTGAAGGACTGTTAATCTATCATTAACCCTCTGGTGTACCAAACTTAAAAGAACCTTCATGTGGATAAAATGTGTGAATATGTTGCTTAGTAACTAACTTCCACGTACAGTCTTTCTGAAAAGCCCCCAAGAATATTACAGAAAAGTAGTTTGACTTGAACGGGGTGGAAATAGGAGGGGTAGTGGCTTCAGCAGCCCTTTCGAGAATACCTCTCCTTTTTTATGTCCTTTCTTTCTTTCTTTTCTTTTCTGCATGCCCTTGACTGAAGATTGAATGGCAGAGTTGGAGATAGATTGTTGGGCATTTGCCTTTCATGCAGATAATGCCATTTGATGGAAGCAAGTTTTTGATGTGCTCCGGGTATAATAGAAGAATCAAGCATCGAAGGCCAGGGCTGATTTTGCTTGGAGAAAAGCTGTCCTCAGTGATAACTTCATCACTGCATGTGGTCGGACGTGGGCTAAATTCAGGAAGGGGATTAAAAAAAAATTGCCCAGTCAGAGCTGCAGTAGTTGGCCCCCTATTGAGCCATGGTGCCTGCAGACCATAGCTTGAAGGTCTGTGATCTACCATTGGTATTGTTAGTCTTTCTCTCTTCTCTCTCCCTCAGAACCAAAACGACTCTGCCTCAAAATGCCTTTCTAGTGGGATTAGTGGGCTGTTGCTTTTGTAATTAATGAAACTCTGCTTTCCGCGGTCTATCCTCTAAATGCTATCATTGAAGCCTATGAGATAGTGTCTCATATGTTTTCTTCAATCACAAAGCTAATTCAAAGTAAATGTGGTTTTGGTTTAAGATCGGGACTGAAAAATGGCCAGAAGGCAAGCGTACTTATCTATGGAACTGGAGCTCATCATGATGAAGTTTTCACACTTGCATAAAAACTGAAGAACTTCAATTCTGTATATGAAACCGGCCTATCAAAAACACCTTCAAAGCATGCCCATATTCTGTTGCATGTTAATATGAGAGGCACAGGGTGAGACTCTGTAAATGATATGCATTTGAATAACATGTCCTAATGGTTTGGGTTCACAAACTGTGCATATTTATTGCACATCCCTGCTGCAAATGATCAGTCCCACTACAGATGGTGGATGGAGAAAAAACAATATGAATCAAGCTTTATACGACAGCCAGTCTATGCAACATTTTCATTTGAACAACAAAACGTTTAGGCTTCCTGTTTATCTTAACAGTTTAATTAACAGCATGAGTAACCCTTAGCTGCGAGTCGTGAGAAATAACACGTTTATTTACATCATTCTGCATTTCCCGTTCCTTTTGTCAGACTGAAGGTGAGAAACTGGAGATTTGAGAGTTAGCCAATTAAATGGCAGCGCGAGACTATAGGTAAGCTTAATGAACAGCTTCCCAATACAAAAGAGAGGAGAGAGAGGAGGCTGAGGGAAAACACGCAGTTTGGCGAGGGGCTGCAAATCCTCCTCTACTGTTTCATATTTGAATTTATGGGGGCATTTTTCGAGCATTAATTGACTTGAAGTTGTTTTGCGGGCGTTATGAAACTAAAAGGGTCCTTTAAGGTGAGCGTATTTTCCTAACAATGGAACTCATTTTGCACACACGTGCATCAATTAGCATGTTGCACACCGGCTGGAGGTCATAGTTGACCCTCCTTCATGTTTACGGCCTGCACCCTGCACACCGGTGCTGATAGGCAGACCAGAGGCGACGCCGAGCAAAAGCGACGGGATGCGCAGTTTATCAGCTGACAAGTCGGACAAAAGAGCAGCTGAGTCGCTGGTGAGCCTCCGCATCCTCACCGACTGAGTTTTCATCTTTTAGAGAAAAAAAAGCATCCTGCACCGCTGCTGGGCGACAGGAAACATAACTGTGTTACCTCCTGAAAAACGGGGACAACTGCATTGTTGGAAGTATTGGCTGAGCTGAGCACGCGGGGAAGGACGAGGGGAAGATTTTTTGAGCAGAGACACGTTTCACGCGGAGCTGGCAGCTCCTGACATCACAACGCAGCACAACATCCTCTCACAACTCCTACTATTTCGACTCGTTGCCGCACGGTATCGACGCGTAACCACGCCAAGAGGTTTTTCTGTGGAAAATTTCAAAGAGAGGTGTCTGTGAAGAATTACAACTGTGCCAAATTGCACACGCGGGTGTTGTGAGGAAGAAGACGCCGCGGCGCACTCAGCCCACTGCTCTGCCTGCAAGTTTGGACTAAAGCGCGCCGCTGGAAGTTTATGTGCCGCTGCATCGGACAGGCTCGCTGAAGCTGCATGCAGGTCAGTGTGCTCTTAATATTTCCTCTAAATAGATGTCAGCAGCGGGATTTAAATACACGGCAGAGTCTGTGCTCCTTGTTCAATAATGGTGTCTAATTTGGTCTGCACGCTCTGTTGCAATATCCCCGAGTCCCCTGACAAGACGTGAAGCCGAAACCTGCCGGGCTCCCAGCCCCCTTTTCCCATCAGTACCTTGATAAAAATGAATTAGATCTTACTTTGATCCACACCCCGTGGATTTTCAGCACAATTACTGATTTAATGAGTACATGTGTTGAGCAAGATGTACGCCTTTCTGAACAGACTCAATTTTGGGGAAATGCATCACAACCTAAAGTTAAACAGTCAGAAAGATGCATTTAGTTAAAGCCACCTCAAGAAAGTATACATTTTTAATTTTGGGCTTGCAAAGATTTTGGTAGTCTTTTTAAAATGTCATGTTAAAAATGACAGGGGAGATAATTAATAGGTTTTATTGCTGCTTAATGCAGGTTACATTCAAGTCATTTTTCCCCTCAGCGATGACTATAAGAACATAATCTTCCTCCCAGTCTCCATCACCTCTCACCTCTGTGTCCTCCTCAAGACCTCTGACCAAGAGCTGACACAATGGGATGGCTTAGCTCAAATAAGAGAGTCTTTCTGCACACAAAATGCCATTTTAAAAAAAGCCCTGAAAGCCTCACTGGGGTGTATAAATCACCTGCAGAGATAACCCCGCTCAATCCACTAATAATTTAAGTGTCGAAGTGCTTACATGCACACTTGCTAAACTGTACCAAATCTATGGTTTCGGCCTCAGGTGCAGGAGTTGGAGAAATTTCATCAGAAGCTTTTGAAAGAATTTCAAAGAGGCCTCTTCGAAGGTTGTGTTTGCCACAGGGATACAAAGCCTCTTGGGTCAGATGTGCACCTGCAAAAGCCGCAACTTTTGGATTCAGCTTTAGAGAGGCAGTGCCTGACAGCCAATATTCACTGTGTAATT
Organism: Serranus cabrilla; assembly: GCA_903364295.1. Taxonomy (NCBI): domain Eukaryota; kingdom Metazoa; phylum Chordata; class Actinopteri; order Perciformes; family Serranidae; genus Serranus; species Serranus cabrilla. The sequence continues at coordinate 1,071,313 of CAFUXE010000334.1, forward strand.
TGATTTTGCCTTTTAGTAGTGGTATAATTAGAGAAAGTGCTTGTAAATTAAGCAAAACAGTTTGGACATCAGCTGGATTCATTTCCTCCTTTTTATTGTATCTCGGCTATATAACAATGTGACTTGTCTCTGCATGAGCAAGAGAGGAAGGTTGATCTGATTTCACTGTGGAATGGATGAGGCAAACATACGCATGTGAGTCCACATGATAGCCCAGAAGGACAAGTATATCTGTCCAGCTTAATTGATTTATGGTCTGTGGTTCTGAGTGCTGTTGAGGAACTGCAGCAGTTGAGGCAAATCATAACGCACACTTCAATTCTCGTGGACAAAATGGCGTTTTTGAGTTTTGTTGGAGAAAAATTGGTGAGTCTGTGAAAAATTTGTATTGAAGTAATCGATATTCTTTTAATCTTTTGCCTTTGGCTGTGTCGAGGGCCACATAAGAACTAAAAACTGATCTGAGCTACCACAGTAACAGTCTGTCTTCCTTGTGCCATTACAGTGACACTTATTGGGTGATATTGAACATGTGGTTTGGTAGTAGGGCACCAGAACAGCTTGTATTATCTTTTTTTTTCCGAGGCATGGATAATAATTTAAAATGGCTTTCCAGAATCCAACATCACAATATATGGCAGAAATGTTCTGGTAACTGCCTGATAAATGGAGAGTGTTGTGATTTTTAAACTCTGAGTTGGAGTGTTTTAGTGAGCATCAGGCTACCGACACATTTTGCACAGTGAAAAGTAATAACCCACTGTCTGGTGTGCACTGTGCCTTAATGTAGCAGACGATTGCACATCAAGCACTGAGACATTTAGTGCTGTGACCCCTTATTGAGGCTTTAGCCTAATTCCTCAGCTTCAAACTTCATTGCTCTTTAATCCCACTAATCAAAGCAGGTGACTACAATTTCTGACGCAGCCGAGGGCAGGATATTCTTGAGGTGGCTTTTACTATGCTCGGGGCTTAAAATCATCTAATTACTTCAGAAATATTAGAAGAACTGTGTACACAACACTGCCACTCCTTGTTCCTATCCTTAAGTAATTTCCCCTTTCATTATTCCTGTGGAGAATTTAATATTCTGTGTGATGAGAACTGCCTCCTGTAGGAATAATGCTGGCTCGAAAACTGGCCCTAAACAGTTTTATAGATCGTTAAGGGGCAATCAAGATGACTTCTCTCCCTCTGTAAAAATAACTCCTCTAAGATGTGAGAGATATGGAGGGAGAGTCGCTGCACAGACCTGCGCCTAGAATATCTCACCTTATTACTTGTTGATGCCTACAGTGGCTCAGGAGATGACCTTATGAATTATAACATTTGATATGGCAAACAGCGTGGCCGAGTCGCCTGTTTCAACACATCAGAGCAAACATGTGAAGGTTAATGCAGCCTGACAAACTACCCACAGTTCCCTGGGCTCGACGGATCGGTTCCATGTCATATTTACTTTACATAATTGCTGCCCTCTAATCTGTTACTATTAACACACAGCCTGCCTGGCTATTGTCTGCTGCACTCTCTTTCACCTGTTTTCCATCTCAGTACATTTTCTCTTTCCTCCCATGAGAAAAGCCAGACATCATGATAAATAGTTGGTGTGAAAGTAAAGCATGCCATGATGCTTTTAGGATCTTGAGGTACTTTAGAAATGTAAAGAAACCAGGCTCCGGGATGATGAAACCTCCATCGGCGGACAGACTCGCATATTTGCTTTTAATGACCTAAAGTCAGGGGATTATTTGGGTTTGGCACAGTGATGTTGTGACACTCGCGGCAAAGTTTACCCCGGCATTAGGGGAAAAAAAAATGTTTTTCCTGCAAGTTGCCAAATTATTGCTGAAAGTCACCCGAGGATTGGGGGGGAGGGGATTGCATGCTCTTGAAATGTGCTTAGAGTAGGGATATTTAGTGACAGCACTTGATGCATTACCACTGTGGTCCTTAACTACATTGTATGCGAGGAGAAAAAAAAACCATGAAAAAATATGGTATGGACGCGAGCAGTTTTAGGACTCTGTGTGCTTTCTCTGAAGTCATCATGGTGTCATGTGAAATCGCTTTGTAAACCAGATTTGTATTATTTCCCCAGTTGCAAAAATATCTTTTATTAAATTAATATATGGATGCCTCATAGTAACAGCTAAGAATATAAATGGAGTTTTCTATTAACCTAAAGATGGATTTACATAGAATTTTCTGTCCTGAATATTTGCTCAGTATAATGTGATACCTGCCATTGCATTTTGATTGGAAAGGAGAAAGAGAAGCGTTCTCGAGGGAACAACTACTGTAGCCGCCTCATGGCTATTGTGGGCTGACTGCATGACCTAATATGTTGTGCATAACATAAATTGATGCCTGCATCTCACTGTGCACATAAGGTGTGAATGCGCTGCTGGTGGTGTTCTCTGCGCAAGGAGTTCACGGAGGAAACAGCCGGGGCGGCAATTGTTTATAGCAGACCGGAAAGCCTTTCTTTATCTGCTTATGCTTGAATCAAGAAAAAGCGGAGATTCAAAGCATGACAGCTGTTGGTTTTTGTTTTGAGCATTTACTGCTGCTCTCTGGCCAAAGTGGGCTGAGATGAAAGCCACCTGCGATTAGCCACAGGATACCGTCCTGCTGGTCCAGCTCTGGGAGTAGCACCGCTTCACACTGTTGTAACCCACAGATTAACATTTATGGCTCAGCATGCTCTGGTGGACTTTCTGGGTCAAGACCAAGTAGCAAGATTGAGGAGTGGGCCTGACTTTGTAACAGTACAACTCTCCCTGCATGCGCCGGGCTGAGCCTGGCGGGGAGAGCCAAACAGAAATGTGCTTAGTTCTGTCATAGGGAGAACAAAATCGAAATGCATTGTGCTCTCTGCTTGTGAAAATTGCCCTGAGTGAATACCTGTGCGGTTTGGAGGTTCGGCGTTTGCGAAACACAGACATTATATTCAAAGTCAGGAAATGTTACATATTTAAAGGACATTACGAAGCAAAGACCTTCTGTCACTAACTACAATGCACGAACAGATTTGCCTTCAAAGTCATCATTCTGCATTGTTCGCTCGCATTAAAATAGTACAAGTTTTATATTTTATGTTAAGTTTAAAACATTTTCTCCCCTTCATGGCGCTTTAACTTGTCAAGATTTCTTTTGCTGCTTTTTTATAATTGCACAAAGCAATATTATCCCTGGAGGAGGTTCCCCAGAATAGCTTGAACCTGACAAGGGCTTCAGATCTAGTCTTTTGTGGCCCCTGGACAGCCCAGTGGGAAGTTGGGCGTCAGCTATGCTTGTCGATGGAGCTGCTTGACGGCCTCAATAATTCTGTTGACGCGACCTCTGTGATGCTGAAAGCCGCAGGTCTGGCGGGTGACGAAGAGCGATGATGTGGACATGTGGTGCTGGTTCATGTGGGGAGCCAGCCAGCAGCTTTCTGTCCTTTTTATTGTCAGCAGGGTGAGGAGGAAGAAAATATTGAATATCAGACCATTGAAGAGCATAAAACTGGCGCCTGAGAGTTGGTGTAATGGTATACAGGTCAGTAATCTTTGACTTCCAGTGGCGAGCGGTGTGTATTCGGAAGTTAGTCTCAGCCAATCGCTATGGGGCAGACTCTCCAAGTTCCCCATTGGAAGTAGAGAAACCAGTGCAATGTTGGTGAATTTTCAGATTGATGTTTCTTTAATAAGGCTTGCAGTCTCTCAGTATTCTGATAGTGTACCATCATGACCTACATACTCCTTAAAACGCTGACAACCAGAGAATAAAACCCTCCAGTTTCTTTATGTATAATGTTTTTATGTGACACCATATGCCTAAAGAGAAAAGGCACTCAATATATTATTCTCTGTAAAGTGCAAAAATTATGTTCATTGTGTGGATGCATTTTTGTATTTCTTCTAATTGCATATCATTGAAGTGAGGATTTGATTCCTTTGTAGCAGTTATGTAGATGTGTAACTGCGACAGCAGGTTAAAGTCTCTATTTGGTCAGATTTGCAGTCACAGCAGCACCACACTCTTGCATTCCCATTGCAGTATTGACTCTTTCCCTCATACTCTTCAGTTGTCTGCCACTATTATATGATCGCTGTGTATTTTCCTTCTCCCCCTGCACATCCTAAAATAGGGAGGGCCCGTTTGTTGTACAATCATGTGAGATGCATTTGAATGACACCCAATGTCAGCACTTTTGAATATCTCTCTACGTTTGAATTTTTATCTGGTAGCCAGGTTTGTATGCACCCAGCATTTCAAGTGTAGTTTAAGTAATGATTTCTCGCCACTTTCTGAGCGCTCTATCGATGGGGCTACAGTAGTGCTACAATAACGTCTCCAGATGTCCAGATTAGACCGTCAAGCAAGACCGATATTTGATTGAGAATTTGTAATTAAAAAGACACCTGCAATAATTCTTTTTTCCCCCCTTTTGTTTACCAGGTATGTTGTGGACAGATATGAATTTCATTCTTTCAATCACTCTCCGTGGCGTTGTAATTGCTCTGTAGCTTCATTACAATGCAGCTGCGGTATCACCGCAATTTAATTTATTTCCGTAACAATGGGTCGATCGTGGATTTGTCTCTAAATTGCCACAGGTCTGTGGAGTTGATTTTATTTTTGCACACCATGGAGTCAATTCATTATGAGTAAGCATTAGATGGCAGTTGTTGACACCGTCTTGCAAGATTCTCAATTAAGCGAATGTACATGAACATCATTACTTCCTTAGCTCCCCCGTGTGAAATAACACTGCGCTGATACCAATTTGAGAGAATAGCAAACTGTGGGCCATTGAATTAAGACCGTCTGGTGTAATTGGGTGTGTGATATGGACAGGAGCGCCTATTTTGATAAGAGCTGGGTTCAATACTAGAAGTCTTACAGATACAGATAAACACAGGAGCTTGTATGTATGAATGCACTGAATAACCTGCTATTACCATTTCAGATGGAGGGAGATACTGCAGAAGAAAAAGCCTGCTTTTTTATATTCCGATTGTCCACACCTAGCAATTACATTTTAAAAAATGAATTTGGCTGTGCTTGCGGTTTTCCCACTAAAGATTCAATGAATATATAACTCATACTGTCACTGGTGAAGGGTTATTTGGGGGATTTGTAAACATCCCTGCTCAGCTTATTATGTTGTACCCCGGCGCTGGCAGATGCCTTTTTTATTATTTAATTCACAGACAAAAAAAAAGCAAACAATAAAATGGTTAGGATTAGACGTTGACCGCTATGATTTACCAGTGACAGACAAGAAAAGTAAAAAAAAAACACACAAAAAAGGACTGAGTCCAGCTCATCTCTTTTGGTGATTTGTTTTTCATAGTCACAGTGGCTTTGTTTGTCTTCTAAATGTGCTGAAACTATGAGGGATGAAGCCTCAAGCACCATGTGCGTGGAATAATCTGAAGTGGCTGTATCAGAGATTCACATCACTTTTCCCCACTTGTGAATATTCTGCATCATACACTGAGACAAGAGACTTAGGATGGAGCAGGATTTCATCATCTTTTCTCAGAGTCTCGCTGAGCTCATCCGTCACCAAGTATGCTAAGGATATAGCTGCCACTGATACTTAATTGCCAGTAAATGCTGTCATGATATTGTTTGCTCCTTTTCCCTTGCTTTGTCTCTTTACCTGGGAGCCTCTGATATGAACCAAGATGGGGAAATATCAAACTATAGTAATTGCAATGCTTTGATACATGATACAAGACCATGCAACTTAATTAAACAACGCGGAAGCAGCATTTGATCAGATCACGTAGAAACTCGCACTTCGACAGATCAGCTCCGCGAAAGGGACGATCTTGACTCTAATTGTCGTGTATTTTTAGGTAATAGTTCCACACTTCATGTTGCAGCAAGGGATTTAGGCATTGAGCCTCGATAAAGAACGAACACAATCTGGTTCAGATGGCATCCAGAATTCACAGAGTCTGGGCAACGTGCTGCAGACAAACACTTCTGTGTCTCCAAAATCACTGGTGTCAGGGGGAAACAGGCAGCATCTGATGGAACACTGCCCTGGTTCTCCCTCTCCCCTTCTCCAAGCGCCGGGAGGCACGAAAAAAGAAATAAAAAAAGAGAAGAAGAACTGAGGAGAAACTGAAAGAGGAGAGGGAGAGAGGAGCGTCAAGGAGGAAAGGGAGAGAGACTCGACAAGATGAATTATGCAAAGCTGTCAGAGGCGGCTATTGTTGGAGGTGCTGGCTGTGTTAAAGGGAGCCAGCCCTGATCTTCACCAGCTCCATCAACCACTCTCACCACTCCCCATGGCGGAGAGCCGTCTGATCAGTGCTCCGGCAAATGGCCAACAACAAGATGAGGAGGGGGGGTGAGGGGGACGGGCCAGGCCACTTGGTGACAGGTGGATTGTCTTGGAGGGACACAACGGCAACGACAAGTACGCTCTTTATTACCGTTATTTACAGAGGTCACCGACAGGGAGATCTGAGCTGATTTGTACAGCAGCCCGGCGGAAATATAATTACCGAACAAAGGCTTAGTGAAGACTTGCCATTTCAGCATTCTGGTCAGCGGTGGCCACACCGGTTTTGCAAAATGCTTTGTGTGCTGAAGTCAGGAGAGTGTGCCAACCCACTTTCAGCCACTGTATTTGTTTATGGGTTAATTTAGCATGCAACTCGTTATCAGTTCCAAGATATCTTGGAAATAAGGCCTGAAAAAAGACTGTTTGCACTTTCTACTATTTTGTTTAAAATATGAGAAAAAAATCCACAATTTCCTGCAGCCCAAGGTGATGCATTTAAATTACTTTTTAAAAAAACAGGTTTTCAATTCATAATAATATATAAATAGTAAGTTATTGCTCATCACAGTTGAGAAGCCGGAAACTGAATATTTCTTGATAAATTACTTTAAATGCCTTGAAAACACATTTTCTTAATCGGCGTCTTACTGTGAGTCATGGTTTCTATAGGAACACATTATTTCCTACATTTTTTTTTCTCTGTGCTCTTCTGCCTGGTTTGAAGTGGGCGGGGCCGTGCTGAAAAACACATGATGTCATGTACATCTGTGCACCAATCCTGATTTAACATTTGTCTGGAAATGATGGCAGTAAGAGGGTTCTTCTGTCTCTATTCATTATATCTGATCTGATTGTTGCTTATTCAGTCATAAGTATTTAATGTTGCAGGGAAATTTCCAACATTTGAAGCTTTGAGGATCTGTAAACTAGAGGCAGACCGATTTATCAGTGGACTGATATTATTGGCCGATACTGGCCTATCACAGACATATCGGTTTTAGCATCTATGTTGTTACTTTAGATCAGAAATGCAAAACAATGAAATATACTTAAGATATGTAGAAATGGTAATAGCTGTTTTAATTTTCATTCTTTCTTAAAATGATCAGCAATTGATAATGTATAATGAACATGCAGTACGGATCGGATTTTTATTAAGCTGTTTATTTTATTTATATATTTGGTTTTGATCAGTTTCTAGAATGTATTATATGTGTTATAAAGGATATATACTACTAAATACCACCACTTATTGTATCATAACTCTATTGGGCTTTGTATATTTGGCTGCTTAGCTATCGACCATAATTTCATTATTGGAACATCAAATTAAAATATTAATTTTCCATTAACGGACAATAATTTATGTCATGTCTCCCTATTTCAAAGGATAATTATCAGAGCAGTTTTTTATTGGTCTTCTGCTGTTGGGTGTTTGTAGGATTGCAGATTATGATTAATTCATTTATTTTTGTTCAAAATATTGTCTATAACATGCCATAAAAATGTAGAAATAACAGCCATTACAAAGTCCTAGAGCTGAGGCAAGAAACAAATCATCAGCCTGAAGAAGCTTGAACCAGAAAATAAATATTATTTGTACCTGATGAAAAATTAGTCATTTGACAAAAAAATGAATCCTGAGCAATTGAGTAATCGATCCAGCAGTGCCTAGAAAGTCCCTCTCCCTGCTTGAAGCATCAAAAATTGCCTTTTGCGCTTTTCATGAATAACCTACTGTATGGGAGTTGCTTATTTAATTAATAAATGAATGAAAAACAACGTATTGGTTCCAGGACATCTTAAAAACGGTCCTCTCTTCCCTTTGGTCATCCTCTCCAAATCCCCAGTTAGAGACATAAAACACACGCGCTCTCATCTCTGATGAATAACTGAATGTCAGACATGAAACAAGTAAATCTCACTTCGATCCTTGAAACCTCTCCAACTGCCCTGAAGAGCCAATTGACTTGGACACCATTTCTTCACACCATATTATACAGATGGTTTATGGTTTCTGCTTCAAAGAAGTGCAGAGGTGTAGGACAGTAGCAGGCGTCAGGGGGACTGTACTCGACTGGCATGGGAGTCGTTGGGACGTGTGGAGCTGTGCAGCGTAGATCATGAACTGTCTTTCTCCGTGCCTCACTGGCTCGCCAGAGGATCTCTGTGTGACACTAATTTTGCAGTGTCGACTGTTCCACGGAGCGGTCACGGGTGACTGACTGTCCTGATTCAACAGCATGATCAAAGGTAAAAGGGAATGTAGAAGTGAGTGATACCGGGAAAAGTTAAAAGCACCACAGGTTTACCGAAGGAGTCGTAATTTTATCTGCATAAATCTTAGTCAGACACGTCTTTGCATTACTTCTCTGTTCCTTTTTCCAGATTGCTGTGCATTAGCAGAGGAGGCAGATTTTGTATAATCAAAGTAAGAAAGACTGGCTTTTATTCTCCCTGCTTAAAGTAGTTTTAAGTTCATACTGTAGTTAGAACCTTTGAAACTTAAAGCCTGCAGAAACACAATAGAATCCCCCCAAGAGCCTCTATGACCTTTTGTACATAATTTAAACTACCATGAATGCCTCCCTTGTATCCTGATAGTGTCCCCATGTGCATCGCCTGTGTACAGGCAGGACACTTTGATGAGGTGTGAAAAAGATGGCACCTTCAGGTCCTCGGAGTGAGGCATAAATGTTTATACGGGGACATGCCTGGTCACTCAAGGGCTTATAGCTGATTAGGACACAAATCCAATTCCTCCTGTAGTGGGGGGGCTTACAGCTCAGGAGGTAAGACTCGTAGCATTAGCTGTTTCTCAGACAGCGAATCTCTTTACAAGTCCATAAAGAAGAGCGGGATCGTAATCAGGGAGGCTTCTGGGCGTGTCTGCTTGTACTCATCCTGTACATTAATCTGCCAATCTGGACGTGTGTGTACAATTTCCTGAAAGTGATGAGATGTGAGTGAGATGTCCTGTGGCATCGTAAAAACAAGTGTGTGTGTGGGTTAGTGTTGGGAGTTGAGTGTCAGGGTTACAAGAGAGTGTGTCACTGATTGCATCTCAGCCCATCGGGGGAACAGAATGATATCCAGCAACTCTGAGAGAAGGGGGAGAGGGAAAATAAGTTGAAGAGGCCTAGAACAGCTCACAATTTTCATTATCCCTGCATCCTGTACTCCACCCGCGACTGCTTCAGTTTTTGGAAGTCTCTCCGGAGCCGGTGCTTTCTTGCAGCGCGACAGTACGCTATCCTGGCTTCATTGGAAGGTTTTGATGCTTGATGTGAAACGAAGTAGATCTCATTTGGGGAAAGAAGGAGTCTGATACTCTAGTCTTACAGCTCAGCCAAGAGAGAAATGAAAGTGTGGTGTGTGGCAAGTGTGTGCGTCTGTGAGTGTGTATGTGTGTCAGGAGGCAGTGGAAAATGGCTGGTAATAAACACTTCTGACACACCGGGGCTCCCATCCGCATTCCACTCAAGGGTTTTTTGCGGATTAGTCACATTCTCATCCCCCTTGTCCACATTTTAGAGCACTGTCTCCACCTGTAAGAGTGTCGTCTTTGAATTTTCAACAAGTTGGAGGTTTTAACACAGATCTATCTGTTTCCAAGCACAGAGCCTAATTATGTTTTTGTCAAATGAGATGCACATGCTTAAAGACAGAGACTGTGATACATAGCTGAGTCATGGCCAGGTAATTCAAAAAAGAATGCAGGTTTAGCTACATGTCATTTCTTGTTGTTGTTTTCTGGCTAAATTTAAGCTAACTCATAGCCGCTGCATATTAGGGCCAAAATCTACGACGATACAGGTCATTTCATATCTGGGGAACAATATATATCCCTATATATAGCTAAGTTTCTGGTGATTATATTGATAAATATTCTGTATGAAATAACAGCATGTTAAAGCCTTCTTTATTTTTTACAAATGGCATGTTAGCAAAGCAGTGCCTCTATGGTTTTCCAACATTGGGATAAATATGATATAGTGAAATGGATACATCCCAGATTCCCAAAAAGTTGGCTTAAAAGAATAATGTGAACATTTGCTAATATATTCAACTGACAACGGTACAACGACGATTATTCAAAATAAAACCTTTTGGTTTGAAAATATAAATTCTGAATTATCTGCATGCGTCATTTAAAATATTTTTTGTCCCACATCTCAACAATAGACAATTTTATACAGTCAAACAATAAGTCATCATATAGCCAGTTAAATGCTAAGTCTTATTCAAGATATGCAGTAGATTTAAAGGGTCAATTTAGACGAAAAATAATTTAGTTCTGCAGCTGGTTTTGCTCAAATACTCTTGAAAATCTGTCGACAGTTATAAATGGGTATACTTGTTATGATATACGTTTAATAAGATAAGTCTGTGAATATTGTTTTTAAAATAAACATACAATTTTTAAAGGTACTATTTCAGTGCTTTGTTTCCATTTACCTCCATTGTTTTAGGATATGGGAAAGAAAAGTCTCTGTATAGCTAGATCAGAGGTACGGTTTAAATGCTTATCTCCTCAATTAATTTTCAGTGCTTTGAATATCTCGAATGAAGTTCCATTCACTGCCATTGTATTGGAGTGGATGCTGAATTCCAGATAGATATCTAAAAATCTCGATAAGTGAAAACAGAACTATCAGCATCACATAGAGACAAATGGTATTTTTTCACTATATCACAGGTTGGTAAACTAAAATATATATGCAAATGTAATTTTAATGTCATCTCACTTGTTATCAGTGGTCTGTGTGCACATTCTGACACTGGGCTAACATGCATATCATGGGTCAAAATTATAATTCTGTATGAGTTACAGTTGAAATTAAAAATTAAAGCATGATATGATTGTGTCAAAAAGTCACTTGCCACCGTGATGTGTGATGTATTGATTTACCCGCCATTTAACCAGCATCTGACACTTCCTGGGTGTTAATTTTAGGTCGTCCTCATGGGGAAATTGAAAGGCTGGAGATTTTTCACTCCTAATAAAAATCTAATTGTGTGAAACTACCTCTAGTTTAAGTAGAAACTGATTTAGCTTAATGTGAAAAATGTGGATACTTTCAGTAAAATGAAGTTGGGTTTGAATGCCAGAGCTCGCAGAATAAGGAGGTGATCTTCTTTTAAGAGGGGAAGTCATGTATGACAAGAGTTCACGGGTGAGGTTTCAGGGATGGTGGAGGAGCGGTGGGGGTGGGGCATTGAGGAGGGGATAAGTGTGTACTTTTGAAGATGAAGCAGATGGATTAGTGTTATCTGAGCTCCTTGCTTCCTTCCCTCTTCTCTCCCTTTCTGCAGGTGGAGTGGGTGGAAGCCTGAATGGATTGAAGAAGACACCGACAGAGGTTAAAAAGTGGGGAGGGGACTTTGGGGGGAAATCGGTGCAGAATCACAACCGGAGGAGGAGAAAAGAGTGAAATAATCCAGTGGCGAGCCTCTCAGGAGAGCGTCGGCGGTGAAGGGGAGGGAGTTGGATACCCCAGCATGCAGGCAGCATGGAACGGGTGAGGGAGCAGCGGCCTTTCTGCTCGCTGTCCAAGAGCCAGAGAGACCGCGAGAGATACTGCGAGAGAGACAAGGATCGGGAGCGCCGTTACACCGCCTCCTCGGCTGACCGGGAGGAGGAGGGAGCCTGCCGCGTACCCACTCAGAAGTCCTACAGCTCCAGCGAAACGCTCCAGGCCTTTGACCATGACCCTTCACGAATGCTGTTTGGAGGCAGAGTCAAGGAGATGGTCCACAAGGAGAGTGCAGAGTACAGCAGGCCAGGTTAGCAGGAGCAAATGTTTGCTCAGATTTTTCAACATTTGTCAAATGAATCTCCATAATATGAGTTAAATGGTGTGCTCATTGAAGCTGACATGGATAAGTAGAAGACAATTATATTTAACTTTAAAGCTCACATTATCACTTTTGTGACCTTGGCTCCAAAACGTATGATTAACAGTCAAAAACTTCTCTATTCATTTTGGATCTCAGTATTTATATCTCCAGTTCTGAGGAGGAAGTGTGAACATAAATCTGAGATTCCAGTTTGTTAGACTGATGAATATAACAAACAACCAAATCCTTATATCCACGTTCACTTACTGCTGTTTAACAGTGTGAAGCATCATTAGGAAATGTACGTGGATCCAGAGATTTTGTTGTTTCTTGTGTTTACTAAATTCCACTCCTTTGCAGTTTCATCTCCCACTAATTCTGTGCAAGTTTGACAAGAAATAACCGTACAGTGGCAGGATGCTAGACAGTGGTAAACACAATTAGTCCATGTCAAACACAGGCACAATTTAGTCCTTTTTTCCCCAAGGTTTGAGCGAAAAACTCATGTGGGTGGGATACAGTGGGCCACTCTGACCTTCTCAAATCTCCATACCCTGCTGGACGATGTTAAAATAAGGAAAAATGCTCGGTAAATAACCCTGTCCTTTAATTGGCTGTTAGAAACTGCTCTAATTTCGGTAATTAAAAAGTTTGAGCAGTTTATTCTATTTTATGGCACTCCTTTGGCTCATAAGATTGCAATTAGAAAATCTATCCATTACTCCCTTACATTTTCTCTGTGCTAATTGGTGCCCATTTCTGAATTAATGGGATTATGATGAAGTTGTGGGAAGAATGCTATTTTTCTTTATTTCTTTTTAAAATCCAGGCATTTAATGTCAACGACTGTTTCTTACATCATCACAGTAAATGTCAGATTTAATGTTATTCATCTGCTAGTGGAAAGAGAACATATTTTGTGTAAATGAGTGTAGATACTATATCTGCAGCTCATTGTTCTCTGTGTGTGTGTGAGTGAGTGAGTGAGTGAGTGAGTGTGTGTGAGAGAGAGAGATGGTGTATGAAAATGTCTTTATCTAATGATCATTTTAAATGATATGGATTTTAATGTGAAGAAATCTATTTTCTGTAGCATTTTAATATTTTCAGACCTCTTCATTTTCAGATGTGCTACACTTACTTTGAAAGGGTTTTTCTGCACCATTTCCAGCAACACAAAATACATTACAAAGGGACATTACGGGGAGAAATACAAAATCCACTCACTTTGTGGACTCATATTTGACATAAAACATTTTTTTAATATTACATTGTCATGAACATCTTTTTACATTGTGCAGCTTTTATTTTTTTTAAAGGTGTTGACACTTTTGACCTTGAAATCTTAAAAGAAAAGACTAATTACATTGCAGTACCAGTGATTACTGTTGTATAAATACATGTCAAATATTTCTGCTTTCACATAAGCTTAGCTGGTGATATAAATACATTTAAATAAAAATATATATAATGATGTTTTTAGCTTAGATAATTTAAGTATGAGGTTAAAAACATGAATAATAATTTCTGACATGGGCTGTCGGTGTCATTCTGACCAGATGGTGAAAAACATTACACATTGATGACTAAACATAGGTTTTAAATGACAGATATGCAGTGAGTCAAACATTTAGACTATTTTCTTGAGCTTCCTAATGAGGTCAACACAAGGTATTTTTGTTTATTGGCAATATTCCTGCGCTTTAAATGTAATTAATTCATTTTGCTTCGACGCCGCAGTGTCTTTGAAGGCTTTGCAAGCTATTATTTTATTTCCAGTCAACACCAGAGCCTCGAGTAATTCCAAATGTAGAGAAAGATTTATGGTAATGATTTATTGTGAAACATGCTGTGTCTGAAACTGTTTCTGACAACAATAAATAATAAATGGATGGTAGCATTTTTATTTAATTTTTAATATGTGAGGGTGAACACATTGGGGTTTAAATGTCAAAGTAGGTCATCTTAAAAATGTCACATTATTCTAAAAACTAGTCTGAGCTGCACTGTGATTTCTGTACAAGAAAATGCTTTTGTTGATAAGATGATGAGGGTGGGAGGACGCTGTTAAGGCATTAATTCCACAATTACCCCCTCCCCTTCCACCCTGCTCTTAGGTTAAGTGTTTTTTTAAATAGCCCTGCTCTTGGCCATTAACCGTGTTGTTGATTGGTTTGTTAACTTTACAACTTCTGTCATTCACAGGGCAGACGTTTTCGCTGAGGCAACTCGGAATCTGTGAGCCATCGGCTCGCAGAGGCTTGGCGCTCTGCCCTGAAACGGGCCTCTCCCACCCACTCAGCAGCTACTCCAGAGGACCGGTCGCTACAGAAAACCATGAACCTGTATCACCGGAACGTACCATGACTCTGTGGGGAACGGGGGCAAAGTCTGGACAGGATTCATGCCTCTCCAGCCGCTCTAACTCCGCGCTCACGCTCACTGACACGGAAATGGACAATAAATCGGACAATGAGATGTGTGAGTAGGGCACACTTTTCATTCTTTTATCTTAAAATGCATTATTTGTTTGCAAGGCCGTGCTTTCATTGCTTTTCAAAGGGCGGGGATCAGTATGTAGAAAAAGCAGCAGTAGGTTGGATTATGGTTGGCGGCTGGAGACAAGGCCCTGATTGGTGGAAGCAAGTGGAAGCGCGATTGGTGGGGCTGGTGTCTGGAGAGGCGTTTACAGCTGCTTTTCTTTGGATCAAAGGCGTGATTCCGAGCTGCATGCGGAAAAGAATTTGGCCTTCCGATTGAGTAGTTCCTAGTCACCTGGTCCTTCTCCGCAGGAAGCAAAGGAGTTTGATAAAGTTTCCCCATGGGCTAGCGTATAATCAAAGATAGCTTTGTGTGCCTCAGTCTGAGATTTTGCTTAGAAATTCTGCAGTGGTTGACTGGGCATGCACAATGGCTGATTAAATGGGTACAATGGTTTGAAGTGCAAATTTGATCATGCTGGAAACCTGAGACACAGGATTGAGGTTCTCTGTTTGAAGAGAGCAAATCTTTGTTGCGTCAAATGGCGGCAATGCATGTAAGGCAGCTGCACATCCGCATTGTTGTTGTCAGGTTACACATTTTCTAATGTTATCTCGTTTGTTTTGTCACCCTTCCTTCCTGAAACGTCACTTAGCGGTTTGGAAAATCCTTAACGTCTCTTGTGATCCACTTGAAAATGGTATCTAGTGCTGGTTTTCAACAGTATTTCTAATTTTTTATTGAAATGCATCTTTTTTAGCTCATGCTTTAAACCAGTAATATTTTCCCCCTGTCATTGAATTTACCCTCTCAGCTTCGTATGTTTTAGTACAAAGCTTTAAAATGTCTCCTCTGATGTTGAGTGCTTCTGACATTGTGCATCATTCATCATCATCATAGTGTGAGCCATCACCATTAAAACACATTCAATGTAAAGCTCTAATTATTTTAAGAAACCGATGATCTTAAAGAGTGGCAGGCAGTTAAAATAATTAGGGTTGATTACACTTTCCTGGCAAGAACATTAAAGAGAGGGTAAAAAGGGAAAATGTCTTGTGTTCGTGTGCTATCAATTTTTATTCCGAAAACATTGGCTACAGTCTGACATTTGAGACAAGTCATTTTCTTAATGGCAGTATTCATCATAGTGAGCTTGTCTCCGGAGGGGAGCTGAGTAAGTCTTTTACCTTTTCAAAATGCCATCAGAATCCAAAGCCATGTATTTTGTTCCAGTGCCTGGCCTTTGCTTTGGCCCAAGACTCTGTATACGTTCATGAGTCACTAAAAGCTCGGCCTAACCACCGAGGGTGCTGGTAAACATAACCCTCACCTCCTCAGCGCTCCGCTGCTCGTGATTGTTGCTTTACATGCCAAGTAGGAAACCATATCACCGATCATGTCTCCAACCTGCAAGATGATGCATAATCTAGCTTTTAAAGGATCTTTGTTGAGCTTCGATTGCACCTGCCCCCCACTACTAAAACTCAGCACACACACACACACACACACACACCACCCCACGGCCCTCTGGCGTACCTCCTCTGGAGTTTCCTTTGGAAACGTCTCAAGAAGCTGCTGCTGATTGGCTCTAGTTAGCACAACGTCCCACTGAGACTTTATCTAACTCGCTATTGTCTCAATTAGTTCCATTATAGGGAAAATAAACAATACCTGCTAGATCTTTATCCCAGGTGCCAGGCCTTTTTAATCTTACAAAAGCAAAAACATCTAAGAACTAATTTGTTAAAGTGTTATGTTTGCTCTCTCTGTTCTTTTTAGTCATTTTAATATTCTGGAAACGTACGGGAGGAAGAACAATGTGTGTCAGGGTGTAATATAAAATTCAAACTCTTTTTTTTTTTTTTTTTTGTTATACTATTTTTGGAGCCAAAGTCCTTTTTGTCATCTTGATTTGGAGCCGGAGCAAAGAAAAACCTTGCCCACTGTTCCACCTCTATAGATCTTGGTCTCTCTTTTTTTCCTTTTTTGTCAGGAGGCATTGCACTTTTGACTTTCACTATTTAATGAAGCAGCTAAGAGAAATGACCCATCCAAAGGTTTCCATCAACTGAATATGCATGCAGAAGCTCCGACAAGGGGCCGTTCAGCCCCACTTATTCATAAATGAAGTCAATATTTCATTCTAATTCGCTCTGTTCTACAGAGTGTTCGACACAGACAAGTACCAAAGCCTCGGCACATTCACAGAGCACGGCATCTGCAAATGTTAACCTTCGTGATCCGAGAATAAGAGGTCCACCTTTTAAAAATGAAGCTAGAGTGGTCATCTTGTCGATCTGCAGCTTTAAGTGATCCGCTGAGTGCAGCCACAGAGACAAGAGCACAAACAAGTCAGAGTGGTAGTTTTCTGAAGTGATACATTTGTATTTTAGCACCCAAACGTTGACTGAAGTATATTTTTCAATTTCTGTGGAATAGAGAGGACCCAGTTAGTAACAGAGTTGTCAGCTCTGTGCACTCCAGTGATTTCTAAGAGTCTTATCCCCATTTTTATTTCTCTCGTGTTAATAATTGTTTGTTTTTTGTTTGTTAAAAGCCAAGCCCCTCGCTGCATTACAGTGGCCCCAAAACATTTGCATCAGATTATTTATGACACAACATTAAGTTGTTAGATTTTTTTTTTAATTGAAGAGGAAAGAAAAGTCAAGCAGCTTTCATTGATTTTACACTTAAGATAATCCCCTGTCAGTGATAGAATCCCCTGAAAAGAAAATTGATTGATTAAAGCATCTTGGTTATTGGTTTTCTAGTTGTAAGAAGGTCCATGTGATGATCAGCAGTCCTTTGTATGTCTCAACAGGATGATGCAACCTGCTTTATATGCTGCAGTAACAGTATAAACCACAGCCTTAATTTCTCTACAACTTCAATTATATTTTAGTTATTTATTTATTTTAATTTATTTCAATTTATAATTTATTGCAAAGCACATGAATCACATAAAACTACAGTTGGATTCATATATATATGAATTTGAAAAATAGACCATGTTGTTTTCCTTCATGCAGGATTATTTACTTGCTCTCTTCTCTCTACCTGACAGTGATGGCTCACCATACACTCCACTAACACACACACACACACACACATACATGCCCATGTTCTGTGTATATGCAATCCACACACTTACATTTGCTCACATACTGTTTTGTGATACATTGTCGCTGTGACATGTACCAGCTGTGTAGTGTTGGAGCGTCATGTCTGTAGGGAGCCTAACTGTGCTATAAGTGGCACCCTGACTTACAAATAAAAAAAATGTTTGCACTCAGCAGCCGAAGTGAGAAAAAAATGGGACTTTTAAACAAGTTAACTTCTTAAAGTTTTGCTCATTCCGAATTTTTAAAAGCATATTAAGTGCTGAAGATTAGGAGAATTTTCTTTAACTGAAGCCCCATTTGCACAGCAACTGTATAATGTAATTTAATGTAATTCATTAATTACATCTGCATGATGTGAAATGCATTCATATTTACTTATAAAATGTATCGGTGCTCCAATAAAATTTCTAATCTTTTTAAAAAATTATTTCTAACCTTTTTAAATTAGCAAATTCAATGGATAAAATGTGTTTGAAATATTCCTGTAATTTTAATGAGAGTGGAAGGAAGTAAGTGACCTGCCTTTCAAACACTAATTACAGACGGAATACCAAGACGCAGAAAACTGGTTTCATAAGGTGACCTCGGTCTCTGCTGAAGCATTATTGGTGCTGCATGGGTTAGAACATGTGTCTCTTGACGTCCTTGGGTGTTTGAGTCCCACGCAGGCGAGCAGCTGTCACTGAAATGTGTGGAATTTGTTTAACCATCTTAGTACTTCTTCTTCTTGCACAATTGATTTTTTCATTCTCTCACTCTGTATAGATGGAATGTAATTTAGTTATCCCATTGTAGTTCAAATTCCTTTTTAAAGTTTAGATTAAAAAACTGCACGTAAACTCATCTTCAGTTCTGGAGAAGACAAAACGTTTTAAAAACAGGCCTGAAAATGTCCTCATTTTAAAAGCAAACATATCACTTTGTGAACAAAGCCGAATGCGGGGCAGAATATTCCAACGGGGGCCGCCATTCTGCAGTTACCAGGCCCCTATAGCATTTTCCTGCAATGCATTTTTTATGTATAATATTAAATAATTATATATTAGGTTCAAGTGTTACAGCGATATAAATATTCATATTTTAGGCCATAAGGTCAACATAAAGCTGCAGCGGAAAACTGAACATGGAGAAATGTGTTTTTTTTTTTCTTCGACCCTAATGTTGACTGTGCTGCCTTCAGAATCAATATTATACCCCTCATAAAACATGAATGACTGCACGAAACAGAAACATAGCGTGGCCCAGTTGAGTTGTATTCCTAATAGGGTGTGAAAAAGCACGCGCTGACTTGTTAGGTACTGCAGATACAACACTGCAGCACATCGTAATAGCCCTCCTCGGCTGTACAAACCGTCACACATGGGGTTTATCGTGTGGTGGAGGGGGCTTGGCGTCTGCTGACCCCTGGTTAGGAGAAAGGGACCTCCATGGTGATGGCTGTCATCCTTTGTTAAAGAAGCATCGCTTGCTCTGCCCTGCACCTTCTGTCCAAAGTAATTTCTGAGGAAAAAAGTGCATCCCTTTGATGTTTTCATGGAGGATGGCCACTGTGGCTGCAGCAGTCCCTCGTATGTCTTTACTGCCACGTTCACGTCCGGGACTGTTTATAAGAGAACGTATCAGGAAATAATTTCAATTTGTCCAAGTCACAGGTCTACTTTGCAGTTGTACACGTTTTCCAGTGTCGCTCACTGGTTCATTGTGTGAACAGTGCCAGTGAAAGGTTAATTAAATCAGTAGAGGAGTCACAGCAAAGTGTGCTGTAGCACAGCAAGCACCAAAGGCTTTTTGGGTGGGAGTATGAAAGCATATCAGACACCCTCTAACATGCTTCTCTGCGTGCACCTATTCATGTTGTCTCACTCTGCAATCTCTCCCTCTCTCTCTCACACACACACACACACACACGTATCTCACTTTGTTTCTCACACTCTCTAAGATACAGGAAAAAACATGCAAAAGTGCAGACATTTCCACACAAACACGCATGCATGCGGGACGTCACGCTGACGGAGGTGACACGCCATCTGTCAAACTCATGTCTCAGATCTGCGCCTTGTATTGTGACAGTGGAATCAGCCTATTGATCGTAGCAGGCAGAAATCCTTCCTCGCCACTTTCATAATTCAATATGGCACAAGCCGACCACAAAAAGAATAAATAACATCAGAGAGTTTTTTTCTGGTCAAAAGGGCTGGCCATCTGTGATGTTTTTTGAAGAACAGCCCAAGACTGGAAGAGAAAACAGTTTCATCATTTGTTAATAGGAGCCGGGAAGGTGGCTGAGCCTCATCTCGTGCCTCGTCAAAAGAGGAGGCGCGTTTTGATTGCCATCATTTATTGTCATCACTTCGCCGCGTGCTGCTGCTGTCGCTGGCTAAGTGCTCACATTGTTAGTGCTCAGGGTGACAGGGGATGTTGGATATGGCGGTGACGTGCCGAGGTGTCCTAGCAGGTGTTGTGCTCATCAGTGTTGTGAAAAGATTTCTGCTTTCTATTTTGGAGCCGTTTGGAAAGCCTGGAGGAGGTCACTGCCCTGTTTCTGTGCAGAGCCAAGGTCAGTGACATTTGAACCCTCATCAAAGCAAACGGCAAACTGACCAACGATACCACCGTTTCGATTTCTGCTTTCTGCAGCTCAACACGGAGATGCTCTGTATGTGGGAGATGTCCTTGTGTCCCTCCGGTGGAGTATATCTGCGTGTGTAGACACATTCACGGGGACACATTAACACAACAGGAACACATGGTGAAAAAGTTCCGACTCACACCACAGATACCCCCTACAGAGGGAATGATCTGATTAGACTTTGGAGAGTCTCACAGAATAAATTTGCATACTAATAAGGAAAAAACAGATTTTCTTGAAACTACTATATTCCTCTTATACGGTAGAGTTCCTACATGAGAGATAGACACATATGTGGACATAGAAAAATGTTATAATAATGCAGTAATTAACGTAAATAATTATCATCACATAAATTATGCCAATCATGGCTTGATCTTAGATTATAATTTGTATTTCTTTTTGATCCAGAATTGGAATACTGTGCAAAATTCAATATTACAAATATAGTTTTTACATTTTCAGTCTATGTGAGGGGTTTCAAAAAAAGGGATGCTGTGATATTAACATTTGCAATTAGTCCGTCTTTTTTCAATATGATGAATCTTTTAGTCTATGCACATGAGAAAATAGGGAGAAATGGTTTGTCTGTCTTCTCAGAGCCCAGGGAATGTCTTCAAATGTCTCATTCTTTAGGATGGGTGATTATTTTTATTATTGGTCAGTTGGGGTCACGTGAGGTGATCCAGCAGGGGACACAGGAGGAGGAGGAGGAGGAGGAGGAGGAGGAGGAGGAGGAGGTGATGCTAGTTGTGTCACAGCATGGACATTGGAATAGTGTTGGTGTAAAATAAAAATATAACATTTTACCCATGCATTTCAAGTATATTCTGGATTTAGATTTCTAAGATAGAATTAAATAATTTGATTATTGTGAATTGTTTAAAGGTGAACACATTCTACATGAATTTTATTTTTAACTGTAGGAGTAGTAGATTTGTTTTTCTTCTCTGTTATTGGTATTTTTTTATTATTATTGGCAGTCCAGTTTAGTTTAGATCAACTATTTTGAATAATTATTTTGAGTGTGGCTATAAAAAATCTGACAGAGCTTTGAAATAACCAGCCCTTTCAGCTTTCTGCAGGCAAAACACTTAAAGTTATGTGAATAAGCAATCTCATGAATCTGAACACAGAATGTAGCCTCTTATAAAGTAAAAAAACAACAATTTAATAGCAGGTTCTCTTTCTCATGTTAGTTCTCATAGTAAGTTAAAATCAGCATAATGTCAGAGTTGGAAAAAAATACATAAAATGACCATCCCTTCAGTAGTCTGTACATGAGCCTAAAAACAAAAAATATTTAATTTAATAAAAATAAGGCTGCAAATCCTCACATTTTAGAAGCTGGAACCAACTATTTTTTGGCCTTTTTACATCATAAATGACTGAAATGATGAAATCATTATCAACATAGCTAGCAATTAATACCCTGTACTCCCAGTAATGGCTTAATCCACTGATTGTTTCAGCTTTGGGACAAAGGTTGACACTCAGCCAACTATGTCGTGTCTATAATTTGCCAGTAAAAAAAAAGTCAAGTGGAGCACTTGCCTGTAAATGAGTATTTGGGTTCATTTGTGAGGGTTGATGTTACAAAGTCTACAGAGATGCATCGTAAAAAGCCATTACCTCTGTCCGACGTCCATTTCTGTCGGCTAATCATTGAGTATCAACGTTTTCCTCTCCAACTTAAGTTTCACCCGGTTTCCAGTTTTGCCAAGCATCACAGGCAGCACCGTCTCAGCCCACACTTGGCTTGGTCTAATCACCTGCGGGTGCAGACTGCAGGACATGTTATTACGATTAGAAATTACTCTGCAGTTGTCAATTACGAGGGCCACTATTTACCGTCCTCAAGAGAAAATGGCTCATTTCACTTCATCACACAGCGTAATTGAGTGATTGTATTACCAGGCAACACGGAAATAGTCAGGAAGCCATTTTATACTCCATGAATATCAATGGAAGAAATACGGATTAGCATGTTGGTCCAATTGTGTTGCTAATAATTACATGTATTAGTGATATCTCCTCAGCAGCATCAATGTTTTCCTGAACCCAGATCAATCTTTGGTCCCCAGAGATTTGTTGCCCTGATTGCTTGTAAAGTGGATAATCAGTAAACTATGTTTTTTTGCACTTACTGCAAGCCAGTTAAAACCAAATGTGAAATGGAAAAAATCTTTAAAAAGAGACAGTGGGAAGCTGATATACTGCGGTATCTAGGTCTTTTTCCTTTTTTTTCGTCTTATATTGGCTAAAATAGATTTTCTCTCTTTTCCCGGAGCGCCGCTGGGTATTCAGACGTCGTCCCAAGACCGGCACCAACCCACCAATCTGTTTGGTTTCATGTCTACTTCCTTTCACGTTATCCTTCCTCTTCCCTATCTGGGGACGCAGGAATATTTGTTATCTATTGTCATGGTGCTGTGGCTTTGACCTTTTGTGCTCCTCAGTATTGGATGTTTGCAATCAAAAAGTTGGAAGTCAAGGTGATTGTTCCGTCGCGGCCTCATCTGAATGTATGAAACGTCTGTTCTGCTTGTTGTCATACTCGTAGCATCATCTTATGTCACGCTTGCTTGTCTTTCGTCTAAATAGTGGGTTTGAAAAAGTCTCTCGTGCCTTGTTTCCAATGTGTCCTTCAGCGAATCACTGAGCCCAGAACTGCTGGGTTGCAGAAAGCTCTGAATTGAGTTACACATAAACAATACAATTATTTAAGCAGGTTTTATGCCATCGGCTGCAGTAGTGTATTAATCATAAAGCAAAAGTGTAACCACACTAATCTAAAGTCAACGCTTTTAAATAATCAAATTAAATGACCAAGTACAATGATAAAAATATGTGCAAAAACGTATTAAATGCTCCGTTTTCCTGTTTGACGCATGCAATTAGAAGCAACTACTAACTACAAATTAAATGGCCGGATCTATTCATTGGCAGTGGAAGTGCGCTAGAGTCTTTTATATACACATGAATAAATGTTTCATTAAAGGGCCTTGACTGCAGGATTTCAGGGGGTTTTCGTCATATGAGCGTTTCATGGAGCTCAAACAATGCCACAAATCAAAGGGTTTCGATCTCAATTTGACTTTTCCTGTATCAAATAGCGTCTAATATTAATAAGGTGAAAGATGTTGATGGAGGGTTGTACACAGAATGGAGTCTGCTGGTTCCAGTACACACAAGACTTTTAAATGTAAAATATCAAAGCTATCGTCTTCCATGGGGATGGCCTGTGTGTGTGTGCGTGTGTGTGTGTGAACTTTCTTCCTTTTAATGTGCTCTCTTCCTGTCCAGCCACCATGGTCCAAATGAAAGAAGAAGAGCAGTTTATCGAACCGTTTGCTCGCCTGAGTCACCTGCTAATTATTAGCAAAACATTTCTAAGGGTAGTTCAGTTAATAACAAACGTAAAAAAGCAATTCTGTGCTGGTGTAATGGCAGGTTTTGGTGCTCATTTAATTCAATTGTAGCCATGTAGTGCATTTAGGAGAGCACTCTTCCCATCACATGGGATACAGATAATTTGCCAGCATCCCATTTAATAGTAATTCAATGAAATCACAAACCTCTGCATGCACAGTGCATTTCCTCATCACGTCTGCACTCCAGCACTACTGTAGCCAAAGGAATATATGCTTTTATGTACGTTTTGAATATATTACTGGAGTAAATATATTTTATTTTTTTATATTTCAGTTAACCAGCAGATAGTTACCTCAAGCAAATTCCACACTTTATAATTATTATTACTCGCTCGCTGTTACCATGTGGAATGCATACTGATTGATTAGAATTTAATTATAATTGATGCTAATGTATTTACATTATTTCTTTATTTTATTTGTGCATTTCACTTCAATCACTAACTTCGCCCACAGCCCACATTTCACATTCCATGTATTTGACAAATTAATGGATTAATCGTGCAAATTAATGGATGATGTCTGCTTATGATATGGTAAAAGGTTTGTTTCTGATGGTCATGATAAATACAGCCTGAGCAAATAACCCCTTTTTATCAGTTTTGTTCCTATTAATTCCCACAAATTCCAGTTAATTCCCGTGGAAAGCTTCCACCTTGAATTTTCCCAGAATTTTGCAACCCCAGCAAGCCCTCGCAGTAGAAAGCTTAGCAAGCAGCTTCGGATGCTTGTCAACATTGTTTTTGCCTCAAGCTCGCCTATCAGGCTGTGTACAGGTTTCCTACCCTGCTGTATGAAGACCTGCAGACATTACTCAGGGCTGTAAAATACGCTCCCAAAAAATACATGGAGAGAAGAGGTTAAAGTGATTATTTAACATTTATTTCTTAAAGGCATTTCCACAGTCAGGCACTGTACAGTCTAAAAAAACACACTTATTTATGTTTGTAATTTGTTTTGTATGTGCGTTCATTTACCCGCTTTTTTCATATTTATCGACTCATTAATGTATTCATGTATTATTCCATGTGCTATATGAACTTGTAGATTAATTTCCAGAGCACTCCCAGTTAATGAAAATTGAAATGAAATGAAATTAGCGCTGTAAAAAAAAGCCATAAAATTCACACTTTACAATCCAAAATTCACAGGCTTTTCTTTAAAACGTGTCCACTTGAGTTACTGTGCTGATCTGCGTCTGTATTGATCAGATTTTTATGTAGTTTTAAAGACATTATAGACATCATATTCCTCGGCCGTGCAGATAAAACAACAATTAAGAGTGGCATAAAAAATGGCTATAAAACGGTGTCTAGACGCCTTATTGCCAACATGGGACATCTGTGGCTGAAGCATATTAAGATTCAGACAACACCAATATTTTAAGACACATTTTTAATGTCTTATTTAAGTATTCAAGCTAATATGTTGCGGGTACAGAAAAGGACACAGAAAAAAAAAAAGTGGGATGCTGATGAGACGTCTTGTCGGATCAGTTTCTGTCACTCTTTAGTTATGGCCGCTGAACTCTGTGAGAAACAGCCTCAAATAATCTCACTCATTGATATTTGCATGAAATCTTGGCAGTTCTCCTCTCTGGAGTAACGGCATCAAATCACCTTGTAAGCTGTTGAGGTGAAGGGATTTTAAATATATAAGCCTAATGTCTCTCCCCCCCAAAAAATGTCCAAGCTTAAAATAGTTTATACGGCAGAATAAGACGGATCAGTATTCCCTCACTTGGGCATTTTTGCTTTTTGGGAGAAAAAATGCTCCCTGCTAAAGGACAGCCTTATGGCTATGCAGAAGGACTTTAAGGACTGATTGGAAAGAGGGTGATGGCACATTGAAATCTGGAAGAACACGCACACACAGACTGAGCCACACACACACTCTTCCTATCCTGAAGGGAGAAAGGTCAGTATCCAGAGGAGGAAATGGTGAGCCATTGTTATGATTGATCACACGGCAAGGTCCAGGGAGGACGCAGTGTCACTTTCATTGTCAAACTCATTATACCACAGAAGAAGATTCCCCTCCCCTGCTCTCATGTCCTTTCTCCTCAGCAGTCATGTGAAGAAACCCTTCCACTGCATGCAGAGACGAGTTGGGCACGTCGAAGTGGAAAGCCAAGTGAAATATGCTGAACACACACAATGTTTTCTGTTGCCACAGTATATACTATAGTGGGGGAATGCATAATTCTGCAACAAGAGAAGAGCAGCAGAAAATAGAGAAAAGGGGAGAAAGCATTTTAAAGTAAGCGATGCCGCAGTTCTTGCATGGAATATTAGCAATATTAACAATCAAATTATGGAGTCGACAACGAGGGAAACTGCCAAATCAATTAAAATGTAACAAAATTGATGTCTTGTAGCCAAAGGCAGCCTGCAAGAGGTTTGGAAGGATATTCTGGTCCTGATTAAAAATGAATGGTATCAGAATACATAAAGCTTTCTGGCCAAGTGCCCGGAGCAAAGCATCCTGAAACTGTGGTCACTTCAGAGGCAGGGGAAAGGCATTAGGTATCCGGGCTATGAAGGGATGCTCAAGTAACAGACTGTTCTCAGTTCAATTCATCTAATCACCAATGCAAACCTAAGCACTTTGCAGATATAGATTTGAGGCCAACGATTGATATTGTATACCATGTAAACTGATTCATGCTCAAAGAGAGAAAACATATTCTCTTGTAAAAGGGTCTCTGCTTTGCATCCCGCCTCGACCTATCCGAGCCGGGCCTTTTATCTCGCTTGAACACAACCCAACACCAATAAACAGAACATGAAACAGAATCCTTAATTTAGTCGACAAAATCTTATTTTCCCTCAAAATGCACTTCTCAGTGTTACAATCCGGCCCCTGCAATAGCCATGATTGTGGTTTGCATAATAAAATTACTAAGAGTCAGTATACAGCTGACATCTTACTTTACATTAGCCATTTGTGTTTCGAGAATACCTGATTGAGTTAGGGCTGGTGTAGCTTCCCAACTGTAAAGTAAATATTTAAAATAAAACTCACTTTATTCACAAATCACATTATGCACGCTATTTCAATAATAGCTACTACAGATGTTGCAGTAAAGGCAGTTGGGGTTGTGTCGGCTCCAGGAGGAAGACACAGCCTTGGAAAGGTGGAGAACTAAATACATATAGGAAGTAAATAAAACATTTTGCCACTGAGTGCATAACTCAGGGTCATAGAAGGCAATGTAGTTGTATCCCAGCTTCCAGACACACACTTCTGGATTGTTTTGCCTACATGGTATTGATCCTGCCTAAAGGCTTCCAAGAGAGGTGAGGGACGTCTCTGCCAAGAGTAGAGGTCGCTCAGATAAATTGGCCAGGTTGGCTTTTAGCAGCTTCAGGGTCAAAGCCCATTCATCTTATTAGTCCGATGTATCCTTTTAGAGGCCTCAGCAGTAGGATTAGACAACAGAGCAGCACCGGGGCATTAGATGACAGACCATTTGGCAAATAGGTTAGAGCAGTTTCCACCTATTGTCTTTTTCTACATTACCCCAAGGAGCCGTCTGCAGAGTTTTGCATGGCAGCTCTAAAGGTTGGAGCTCTTAGAAAGAGAGATTCACAGATGGGAACAGACTGGGTGATCATCTGAAGAATGCATTTACAAAGCAAATATAGCAAAACAATATCATGGCATATGTCCATCTTGATTGTTGTCAACAAGCTGCCATTGTGTTTCCAGTCTCAAAGCTGTTCTTCACCTGAAACAACAATAACAATTTTAAAGTAAATTTGTTTCAGATGTTTAGGGTTGATTTATGCTTTTATCTAATTTAAAGTTTGAAGTACTTTGTCCCCAGGAGGAAATTTGTGTCACAGAGAAACACAGACTTGAACATGAAATATTAACATTCTGACTTAAGGGAGCGTTCACAGGAATTTTTCCAGTTGGGAAAACATTTTTTAGATTATTCCGACACCACAAAAAAGCAGCAAAATGCCATATCTCGCGTTGTTAATGAAAAGTGAAATGCATTCATGTAATTGCTTCATGTTTCTGGGTTGTAATGGCATCTTCTTTGGCCGATGCTTCACCTCTCCACTGAGTTTCATGAAAATATGGCCAGTATTTTTTCTGTACTCCTGCAGACAGACGGACAAAAACATGACTTCCTTAGTGGCGTTAATAAATGCATACAATTGAACTGACAAAATCAAATGCTAATTCTCCACACAAGCTTGCAGGAAACAATGTAGCTTAGTAATAGAATGCCATAAAACCTGGTGTACATCCTGCCATCATCATACACCAATATTATATACTGTTCTCTCCGACAGGACACTGATCATTCCGAACTCGACATAACTTTTTACTGCTATATTAACAAACTAAGAGGGCAACTTACAATAATTGCGATCATCAATTAATCCTCCATTAATGAATCAGTGAGCCTATAAAGTATTAAAATTATGAAGAATGCCCGTTTTATTTTCCTAAAGCCCAAGTTAAGTCTTCAAAACATTCCAAACCCAAAGAAATGCAGCTTAATATTATAGATGACTTTATAAAAACCATATATTTACATTTGAGCTCCATCAGCTGATTTATTTATACTTAAAAAAATGACTTAAAGACAGTCACCGATTAATTTTCTGTACAAACTTCATTATAATATTAACAAACTAAATTGGTCTCCATCCAGAGGAAAGTTGCCAAAGTTTGATCTGATGCCTCGTTCATCTCACTGGTATCATTTGGTATAAAGTGATCAGGCAGGCCAGCTGGGCAAACATGAGCTCGCTGCCTACAGTTTGATTATGTCATGTTACATGATTTCTGGGTGCCGAATCTCACATTTGCTGCCATTTGGAGCTGCCAGCGTGCAAAGTTGCCCAGTGGAGATTAAAGACAAGTTAAAAAGTGATGTAAGACAGTGTCACTTGTTTCTAATCTACTTCATGTTAGAATAAAAAACAATAATAGGGACCGGACCTTGAAATATGGGTGATTACTCCCGTTGGTTTGAGAAATTGTTGCTCAAAATGCTAAATCAAGTGGAATCACATTGCAATGAAGTGGAAATACCAGTGCATTGGTGTATTGTTTCTGCTTGGTTTCAAATGCAGTAAAAAACTGACTAAAAGCATGTTGACACAAGTTGTCAGAATAGACATATGGACACTCTATTGAGTTGTTTATGGGAAACTGCTTGCTGATTCCCCCCAATAATAGCTACAACAGCATGTCTCAGTCAATCATTAGTGCTGTGCAGCCTTTACGTGGGGTGTATTTAATACATCGTTGAAGAAGCCCAAACGTGGTGTCAAGATGACACACACAGTACTCCAGTAATTGGATGCCCACCCTCCCGCCCCCCCTCCTCCCTTTCTGCTCCTCACTATTGTTGAGAGAAAAATGTGTTGGCTCTAATTTAAACTCAGCCTCTGACGCTCTTCGCTGCACTTACCAAAAACACAGAATTACATTGACATTTTTCACTATAATGGCGTTACTGTGAAATCCCTTTTTCTATTAGCCTTTTTGTTAAGTTGAGCAGTAAGGGGTAATTGCAAATGAATTATAAGATGGTGATGATTAAAGTCAGTTTTGGCATGGAGTTGGCAAAACTATTCTTTTACTTAACTAGTTTTTTAGGACAGAAAATTCCTCGCTGACCCTAATCAGAGCTCACCGCCGCCTTCACAACTCATCAAACGTCTCCAATCATAAAGATAGACTTTGAAAAGTCCAAACCACCTGTTTACTGCCCACCCCTGACCCCTTTATAGTATATATACTTTATTGTTTTCCTAGTTAGGCTGCCTCTCACTGAGGCTGCTTGTTTTCAAATCACTTGAAGACTCACTGAGGGACAGTCAGGCTTCTAGAGGAATTTCTTGGAGTTCGCTCTTGAAAGAAGTATGAGGATGACATTTGGGACTTCATTAAAACAGCTTGAGAGAGAATTTTTCTTCCACCCTCTGCTTCATGACACAATATATTTACCACGGCAAAAAGAATATTACTCACAAATAATCCACCGCCGCAGTCTGCCTCACGCAGAAGCCATTTTGCATCATAGATAAAGTGGTCGCTATGTGACTGATGACTTGCTCTGTAATGTATTAAATCATCTTGTCATTCTGTCTGGGTTCATCACATTTCCATAGAACACAACATTCTTTGTCATCTGTGTTCTAAGTGATGTTGCACGGCTAGATTACATGGAAAAATGCTTCGATGATTGCTTTGAGAAATTTGATGAGGGCGTCTGCGGTCAGGACTAAATATAAAACAGTACATACACCAATTCAAACAAGAGATAACTTGTTTCCTTCTTTAATATTTATGCACCAGTTTATTTTGGGCGTTGAGTCAATTCCTCATCTGATGCTGAATCCACTGGAGATGTAACACTTCTTCTTTATTACTCTGAAAGATAAATATTTCGTTTTAACCATTTTAAAGTTAGGTGGCTCTTTTTACATTTCCGGATGACAGCATTGCTGCAGCCTCTGTGCTTAGTTTCCACCATCCTTATAGTCTCAGAGGTAGCTAAGAGCCAAATGAAAGTACAATATTAGCTAGAAAATTGAACATTATGCTAATAAGTCCTGGGCGACAACTTCAGTTGTCTGGGCGAAGAGCTCTTCGATTATCTAGTAGCAGTACTTTTACTCTCCATTATACTTCGTGAACAACATTCATTTCACCACTGGCCGCCTACCGGGGTGGGCCATATTCTCTCCATCATTTAGTTTGTAGATGTTAGTGTTACATGCGCCAGGTGCTGGCTGACAACTAAATGAATAATGTGTCTGGTAGAGAGGAAACTCAGTCAGGGGAAGCCCATTCCCTGGACTCTCCATTAATATCATAGTCCACTCTTTCAGGGGATACTGCTGACATTTTGCTCTCTGTGTAATAGAGACCTAACCTTTAAGCACTGTAAGGAAGAAGTCATTTTTCATAATCCGCTGTCCATTTTGGAGAATTCCCCAAATACCGCCTTCTATGCATCTGTCCTCATTTCCCTCCTATTGTTTTATATTTTTTTCCTGTTAGGAAAGTGCAGCAGTCATCATTTGTTTTCAGGCTACAAAATGTATAGAATGAAATTCCCTCAACTAAAACCGCGACTCTATCTCAATTTCCCAGAAATGCAATACCTATCGGTGAACTTTGTGTAATTCATGAGACAGATTTACAGTGCGAGCCAGGCCACGGTTGATGACTTGGATGGATGATCAGAGTGCACATTTTGTTGTGTCCAAGTCTGCCTTAATTCCTCAAATCCAGACTCAAGCGTTAAGCCACCATAAGAAAAACTGGCAGATCCCTTGTGTCCTTCTTGAAGCCGAGCAGGCTGAAGGAAAGTCATTGTTTCAGCAGCCGGTAATGATGATTAGCCACAATCTGGGGGATCGACTGCACATCGGTCAAATGCGTCGACATCCTCAAAGGGAGAGATGGCCCACTGTCCCAGCCATGCATACTGAGCAGATTGATTGTGTTTCCTGCAGAGATTTAGGGGAAATCTTTGATGTGTGCATGGTAATAATGTGGACATCGCCATGCAATTCAAAGCAGCTGCTTCTGAGTTCAAGAGCTGCTGCTTTTTAACATACTGTGATAAAAATCTTGATACAAAGAATAATTTAGCTTTGTGATACAATGGAAGACTATAAATAATCCACTGATAGTGTATCATTTCATATCTGATGTCTAGTCTTGCGCTGTAGCTACATCACATTACTCTTTTAAAAGTTCTTGGGCCATTTCACAATACAAGAGAGCGCATTTTAATTAGGGCTCTGATATTACCAAAATATGATGGTAATGAGGGCTCAGGCGGGGTTCAGTCTGTGTCCCTTGCCCTTTAACATAAAACAGAAAATTGATAGCACTATAAGCAGGTACAGAGACAGCCACTGTTTTAAAGTAATAAACAATTTTTTTGAGATTTTTATGGTTTTGCACATTAGCATACTGTCACTATTAGATACTGGGGAGCTGCTGATGGGGAAATTTTGTCAGTGCATTTTTTACGGTGGGCACATGTGATCATAATGTGGTAATTGGATAGCTCATTTATTTCACTTAGGTCTAGCTGGAGGTCTCCACGCTGAAATTAATTTTGCACGGAAACCTACCTTTGACATGATTGATGATTCGCACAAAGGTTTCAGGTTTTGCTGTGTATATTAGGGGGAGCACACACTTACCCCATTACACGGCAAAAAAAGTCTCATTTTAGTAGCGAAGCATTACTGCGCATTATTTGTGTGATTAAAGCCATTTCTGAAAGATTCAGTGAAAGAAACACCCACTGGCACCATGCTTGGAAATATTCCACTCATTTGCTCTGACTTTACTGGAAATAGCCTTTATTATAGAAACAATGATAGAATCCAGTAAATCAGGGAAAAGTATAGGGTGTAGTGTTGCCATCAATAATAGATTGGAAACAAGTCGGCACTGATGGAACCTGAGGCCTTTCTTTTGTGGAGGTCTTAGTGCCGTAGCGGTGCATGTGAATAATGCATGGTCCCAGATAGACTCCAGCTCCCTCTCTAGCCCTTCCACTCTGGCTGCGTGGCTTGCAGGCTGGGGCGCCACTTTTTCCCCAGCAGTGATTGGCTGTGCCTTGAGGGCAGTGGAGGAGATGGGAAATCACCTGCCCCATTTAGCCATGCTGTGCTAGCTGCCTCGGCGCCCCACTGTTCAGACCTTTGTGTCTGCTGCTGGCACTCGACATTAGGACCTCTGGTTAACTTTAGTCGGGAATGCAGCGGCACAGAGCTGTCATTTGGATACTTATTATCGCCCCAGACTTTTTTGAAAGGTAAATCTGCTGCACAGCTGCACTCCCGAGGTTCTTTTTCTATTTTTTACCCTTTTCTTTTCCCCCGACAGAGCAGGCATTGTGATTGGCAGTGATGCAGTGTCGCAGTAGTGCCACAATCACAGTTGTTGCTTCTGCTTCTTCCTCGATGTTCCACACCCCGATCCCCACCGCCGACCCACCACCATCCCCCTTTTCACTGTCTTCTTTTTTTTCCTTCTTTTTTTTTTTTCATTTTGCTAGTTTTCTTTCACACGCTGACGTATGGTGCTGGTGTGGGAAGCACCCGCTGCATTCTCAATGATCCAGTCTTGAGAACCGAGGGGGCTCTCGGCGTCCTCTCACCCAGGGGTCTCGGTGGGGAGTCCGCTGAAGCTGGGCACCCAGTCCAGCCCCCCATGGAGTGAGAGCCTGGCCACGGCAACACATAATCCATATTCTAAAGGCCAGCTGGACTGAGACCATAGAGCACAAGGAGAGCAAAGAGACCTACCACCCCCGCCCACATCAGCAACTGAGTACCTCAGACAGCTTTGGCATGTCAAAATTGAAACTGGGCTGAATAGCCATCATTTAGCAACAGCTCTTTAGTGGAAATACGAGTCCATTTTCCCCCTTTAGCTGGAGAATTAAGCATATTATGTGAAGAAGATCCTGGCCTGTTTCCCATATTGTTTACTCGAGTGAAAATGACTGCAGCATCTTTGCCAATGCGGATACCATTTTCTTCCCTCCTTCTCCCGCCCTCTTTGTTTGCACATGGTGCTGTAGTGTAAATGAGCTACTTGGCTGTAGGTTGTTCAGTATCCAGGTGGGGTTTTGGGCTAATCCTGCTTTGACAGTGGATGGATAAATGTAGATGGGTGACTGTCAAAAGGCAGGTATTTCAACAGATTCATATTTATTCCCTGAACAGACCAAACTCAAGCCTGTCGACTCTGTAGTTACTCTCCCAACCCCAATTACTGTGTTCCTAACCAAGCCTTCTGTACACATCCGTAATGTACACACGATTCCCATCATGCCCTGTTGTCAATTAAAAACAAAATGGTAAAACATGCACAAATACAGCTTTGTATTGTGGTTGTTTTGGCATTAAAAACAGTGTCCACATCTGATACATGGACATTTGTGCATGATATTATCTTACACACGTGACTGTCTTTTTATTTTTTTTAATTCTACCACCTCACTAAGGCACACCCTGTGGGAATTCTAATGAGGCCGTTTGTTATTCCCAAACGAATAAAAATCGACATCATCTCTGAGGTGTTCTGAAATGACTAATGTAGAAATGCTTCCATCTTAAAATAGCCTGTCCTATACCGGGTCTTGAATACCGTTTCTTCAGGACGGATGATGAATATAATAATTTGGGCCACTCAATATGAATTTCACTCAAGCCACACGGAACTGGGACACTCCTGGATTACAAGGACTGCGGGTCCAAACTCGTAACATATTTCCCCACTTGAGCCCACAGGCGTGACCAAGCTCTTTGAGCCAATGTGTGGTTGCGCTGGGGAAATGTCAAAGAAGGACTCCCTTGTTCTCTACCCCAGAGGCATCACTTTTGATGTCCACCTTCAAAGGAATCTTATCAGTCCTTTGCTGTTTTAGTTGTTGGTCATTAATGAAAGCGGAGCATAACTGTGCTGAGTCCACATGATAATTTCTAGAAATGAAACGCCTGGTTGATTCTGCAGTAAGATAGGATGCACTGCAGCACTCTTGGACTTGTGAGACTTTTTTTTATTATTATCACACGAGTTGGAAATAAACATCTGGAATTTTGTGTAATAAATAGGAAAAAATGGTTCAATGTCAGCTTTGACTTTTGTTAGAGTCGGCTCCAAGTCCAATAAGATTTACAGTGGGAGATTTATACCAAGTCCCATTTATGACCAGCTGAAGTTATTACTCTGGTGTTTATTAGAGACGCAGTAATTCAGAGATATCCACCTTCTTGACCGCCATCAAGCTGTTGGCAAATAAGATGGCACTCACCGTTATAGGTGTGCAGTGTTTAGTTTGCATGTGTTGTGTCAGTTATGCGCTGACTGTAGGTGTAGGTTATTTGATGGTCAGTCGCTAACATATGCAGCCACTGCAGCTGCTGATGTGGAGAAGAAGCCACTGACTGAGCATGACTCTGGCTGATGGGTTAGTTGTTAATTCACAAATAAACGTGAAATAAATGTTGGCAGTGTGGAAGTACAACAATGTCTCAGAGAACCTTGTACTCTGTATGGAAACACACAGGGTGAAGACAGCTCTTTTTCTGTTTCTTATCTCTTTTACATCGACGAATAATTACATTTAGCTTAGTTTGATTATTTTTTTTAAATAATTATTTCTATGCAAGTACTCAACTTGTTTTTTTCTCATTGAGTTGGTTATTGTGTGACAGGCTAAAAAGGTTTTTTATTTTATTTATTTATTTATTTATTTTAAAGACTGCATTAAGCAAGGTTATATTAAAGTGTTTCATGCAGTTGTGTGGTTGAGTCTGTGCTCATTTAAAGACTAATCTAATGAAAAGCTGATAATGATAATTTGTTCTAAAGGATTTTTTTTCTTTTTCGTTTCTGGCACCAAAGTTCAAATGGTTATTTTAAACATTGGTATCAGCCCGGATATTTCCAACTGTTGCATCCTTAGTGTTGATGTTGATCATCTTTCCTCTTGACGGTCACATGATCGACGATTCCTGTAGTATTTTTTAAAGTTATAGATGATATTTTATCTTCAAATTTTAAAAGCTGAAAATCCGTTATCTATTTTGTCGTGGCATTATATGGGCAAAAGTGTTTATAGACTCTCAAATTGCCTCTGTTCCTCGATGGCACATGCTGTTTAGTCATTCCACTGAGAGGGAGCAGGAGTTGTGTCTGACATTATCAGCCTTGACAACAACTTATTTATCCACATTCCCTAGTTAAGGAGGCACTCCAGATTTTTAAACCTAAAGTTCAGTTTAGTCGTCACGAGGATCGGCACTCAGAAAACACCTGGATAATGTTTCATATTATGTCAGCCTACACCTGAGATTTCATGTTTTTTAAGAGAAGCCTGTGTTATTAACTGGAGGTTTGGTTTGAAAGAAGTGGGCTTTTAGAAAGCAGGGAGGGTCTAATGAAAGATGCTATGCAGTTGCATTATGGGAATTGTAGGATCCACTGTTTTTAGAGCTTAAACTATATTATGGACTGAATGTCAGGAGTTTACTTCAATTTTAGATGGTTCTTTTTTTAATCTGTCCTTTGAGTCCCCCAACTTTATGGAAATATAATATTAAATCTCAAGTAAAGCATAGAGATTACTTTTATTAGTACCTAGAGGGGACTTTCCACTCTGTTGCTTTTTCCACACACACACACAAAAGTCATACACTTGCACAAACAGGAACAGAAACTATACATGATATAGAGATGCCAGAGTGAGAGGGCTGCCCCTGGTCATATGCCCCGGGCAGCTGGGGGTTTGGTGCCATGCTCAGCGGCACCGTGGAGGTGGCAGGCACATCCATGCTCCATCACTGGGACTTGAACTGGCAACTCTCCAGTTTCCAACACAGACTGAGCCCCCAGTGAAAGCAGCCTAATATTTTCATTCTTATCTAGAAAGATGTTTTTCTGTTAAAGTTTAAATTTCAGTTTGGCTTTAAGTCAACTTTGTCAGTGTCGACAGCATAAATCTGAGCAAAATGAACTTGCCCACAGCTCGCCTCAGTACATTCAGATAAACAAATTCTAGACAGTTTGTTAAGCCGCTAATAGAGGGCAGAGTTTGACGAAATGCACAGCAGGAAGTGAGTTAGATTATGACTTTCAACAGAAAGAAATATAATGGTCTTTTTGAAAAATAATGGACATGGCAATGGCTGATTATCCAATAATCATATCTACATCTTTGAGATTTAGCAGTGTTAATATACTGTTATCACAATTAAGCATATATGCAACCTCAATGCTCTCCCTGATTGCTGTTTTCCTGTTGTATTTTCTATACATTCTCAGCATGGAGGCAGTAAATGATGAGATGTAGCACTATCTATCAGAGGGATATAGGGACACTGTTTGTTAGTATTTATACCCCCTTTCATTAAGGCTACATTAAAAGAAATCCAGCACTTTTCTTTAGAAGCTAATGAGGACGCCGCCATTTTCAGTTCACAGAGTATTATGTGAAAGAAACTATTTTCTTTTGATTAGGAGGCACCGTTTGTGAAACTGTGTCTTATAAAGTCAGTCAAATATTTTGCCTTCTTTTTAAAATGCTGTCAAAAGTAAACAAACAACACTGACAATCTAGTCAACAAGAAAAGATCAAAACATGGACCGGGTAGCTTATTTCTCATCCTCGCGTTTGACAGACACGGTATAAAAAAAGTGTGGCTTTTATTAATTATTTTTGGTGTTCTCATTGTTCTGATGTTCAAACTTATGTGTGATGAAAATTATCAGAGGCTATTGTTTCTCTGGTGCTTTGGTCTGCAGCAGTATGCATTGCACATACACTACTGTACGTTCTAATGAGCTTAAGATGTCATGAAATATTGAAATAATTAGACAGACAAAGGATATTCATTATGCATGAGAGCAAAACAGGAAAATCACAGATTGTATTTTAATGTGATTAATCAAATGCTGTCAATCTGCAGGAGAAGCAGCAAAAAATGTCACTTTAAGCTGTGCATACTGTAACTCTGACACTCTCCCTCATGAATTCACATCAAGGTTTTATGTCAAAGCCTGTCACCTAGCTCGATAATCTTTTTGGATACCGTTGCAGATCTTGTGTGTTTTAAATCTGGCAGCCTACCTCTCCCTCCCCTCCCTTCTTCTTCTCTTCTCCCGCTACTTCTTTTGAGGGGTAAACACACACGCAAAGCTCCTCAGCCTATCATCTGTGACCGCCGCTACAGCCAGACAGCGTAACACGATCCATGATAGAGTGGTGCAAATCGCCCGGCGCTCTCGTCTACCATCTCACATGAGGAGGGGGAGAAGCCCATGAGATAGGTTGAGCTAAAAAAAAAAAAAAGAAGAAAAAAAAGAAGAAAGAGGAGGAGGAGGAGAGCTGCTGGAGAGTGCGGCAGGCAGCGGTGGCTGGCAACTAGAACGATGCTGGTGTGACTTTCCGGTCCACTAGGTTTTAACCCTTTTGACATCGCTTGAGTGCCATCCATGTGTCAGTGTGGTAGTGCTCTTGTGCAGCGTGTGGCTCGTGCAGGAACAGAGGGAAGAGGAGGAGATCCGGAGCATTTGTAAATCTAATACAAAGCAGCATCGCAGCTTGAGAAGTGGACCTTGATACAGTAAAGCCTCAGTGGGGGATTGCTACTGGCATTCTTTAAGGTAACACTCCAACTTCTCTGTAATCCTTTTGTAATGAGCATCAGAAATTAACCTAAATTCCAATCTGGGTTACATCCACAACAGCTCCTGGCTCCTACAATGTTTTATTTGTGTTGTTTTTTTGCTGGACATCTGTGCTGACAAATCTTGTTGAACATGAATTGCATCTGTCAACAACTTGGATGTGGCGAAATAATGTTTAATGCATTACGAGGGCTGTGTACCGGCAGCTCCACTGTTAGCTGGGGCCTCATTGTTACTGCAGAAAGCTACAGTCTATTGTATTCAGTTCAATCCCCTTGTGGATCTTCTTTTCCTTATGAGGGGGCGGTGTGTGTTGTGTTTAAAACGGTACTGCAGCCTAACACGTGTAAATTGATAATACAGTGCCTTGCACTTGCTCAAAAAGCACGTCCACAGGCTCAGACTTCAGCAGGGTCAAGTTGCTCAACGGTCACACGTTTATAGTGAGGAGATTTGTGGAGAGTTTTATTGCTATTTTACATAAACACACAAGGTATAATGATCATAGTTTTGCTCACATCATCAGTAGCACTGCTTGATTATGTGGAACAAATGGAAAGGAGCAGATTTTAATATTGTATGAAATACAATATTAGAGTATATTGCCGTGAGCTCTCTAAACTGCATCAGAGCGATAAGACATTATACTTGTATTTTTTGGCTCACGCTCCACAAGAAAACCACTGCTGTTTTTTAAGAGTCCTCACACGTTCAATATTTAACATGACATCCATGAAGAATTATGGGTAATGTATGCAAACAGGGTACCCTAGGTGTTGCTTTTGGGTGTCGACTTGCCTTTGATTAATCATTTCGGGTTGACGTCACGGCCTCGGAGACAGAGATGGATTGAAGTGCTTAGCAGACCAATAGCTACAAAGACGAAGAGTAATTGGTGTGTGGCGAGTGGTGGCCAATGCAAGCCGAGCAGATGCATCAACAGAGGAATAAGTTGGAGTGCTGCAAAGGGTCATACGGCTGTAGTCCCACATACATTTACAGGTGACAGGTAAATATGAGCAGGTAAATGCAATGAGCCTTTCCTCCGGGCGCATTGCATCTTATGAGGCATCAGAGTGAATTATTCTGTGGGCCATAAGGTGAGTCGTGGAGCAAAGCAGGCATATATTTAGCCGCCTGCATGACTGGGAAGTGATGAATTACTTTGTACATATATTTGTTCGTTTTAACACCCATCAGTCGGGGATTTTCCAGCTGCATTCTCATGGCGGTGTTTGTTTTGCTATAGCTGGGTTTTCTGCCATGTTTGCCTGTGCTGCGGTGTGTAGGGGTAATTGAGTGGGTGGGCATGCTGCTGAGGAGGTGGGTATATTGTGATCCAGCCATCTTTATATGTCAGTGGTAATTACATTGAAAAAGTGGGTTTGCGTCCCTGGAGAAAGAGTCCAATGTACCTCCATGCACGCAGAGTTCTATTTGCTGCAGGAGAGGTAAAGTTTTCATGGGAACATTCAGCACATGTGCAATCAAAATAACAGCTTCAATATCATAAATTATTATTGGATGATGGACTAGCAGTGCTCTGCACAGGCTTGCTTCTGTTTCATGGATCCCTCAGTGGACTAAAGCTGCTCGGCATTCACATTAACAATGAGGTCTAAGCAATTTTTGTTTTAATTTTCTTATCTCATGTTTCACCAGGCAGCTCTGCCAGTCTTATTCTCCTCTTTGTCTTACTGGCAACCACATGATAGGACTTCAGGGCCAGCGAGAGCCTTCGCCAAAAAATGCTTTTGTGCATTATGATGTGGTTTCTGGATGAACTGTTCCATAATTTATGTAATGAAAGGATGAGCTGTTGTTTAATTTATGTAATGTCTGAATGAGGTCTATATGTATCTGTTTATTGGGCGGTGCTGGATCTCTCCATGTGGACCTCTGAAATTAGGTCACGAAACCACATCAAGCAGCTCTAACTCTCAAAACTAAACCTCAGCAAAAATCACTCGAAACACCTGAGAGTTCATTCATAATTATATTTTTGACAAAGATTAACACAAAGTCATGACATATTAGCATTTAATTTAAAAGCATCTTTTGCATTCTAATCCAGACAGATGGATAGATGATATCTGCATATGTATGTACATGCCTACTCTACATTAATATACATACTGTATATGTTTACTGTGCATCATTGGTACACATAACATGCATTAGTTATGCAGGTTGTTTGATTAGTTAAAAGGCAGCAAATGTGCTTGTGTCTGCCTCCTCAAAAGACAAAGCTGACATTATTTTTCATACATTATCTTCATATCCACATCTGTAATAATCTTAATAAGCTTTTGGAAGGCATGTGAGTGTGAAATTGTCCACAGAGTGATGTCATCTGGGAGACACCGAGTCTTTGTTTTTAATTAAAACTGAGTCAAATAATGTGGCTGAGAAATCAGCGCACCTGAAAGCTTCAACTAGTGTCTATTGAGAAGATTTAATTAAAATATGGCCGACTCTATAATTACAAAGGAAAACTTAAATGTTAAAATTAGCAGATCATTTAGAATTACAGCAAAATCTGGATATAAAGTACAGATTCAGCATCGTTAACTGTTCCACTAACTTGTTCAAATATTCTGACAGAAAATAACTAGGCTCCGCTGATGGTTTTTGTTCACCTTGTCAAAGCCTCAAACTAGATTCAAGCAGAAAGCTGGTTTCCATTTATGTGTAAAACCTCAAGGTTGCAGTACAGAGTGCAGCTGCTCACTGCGCAAAACAAGTTTGAAAACTGAAATAGAAAATAAATGCGCTGGCAGATGGAATTACACAAACTGTACGAACCCAATTGATTTAAAAAAGTAACTGTTGCAGTGGATGTTTATACACCACAGTTCAGACAGGAACACATTTAAAATACTGACTTTAAACCAAACTGACATCAAATGGCTTGCTTTTTTACAGATATTTATTTTACAGTTCTGTAGTCAGTGATGGAAGAAATATTCACATTCTTTACCTAAGAAATCACTATACTGCAAAATACTCAATAAGTCATGCATGCGTTATTTATCTGTAAGTATGCAAGTATTATTTGCAAAATGTACTTAAAGTCTAGGTCTTAATTCCAGAGTGTGATTCCTGAGTGTAATTTTATGTTGCATTTTACTATATTTTACCAGCTTGTTGAAATTGAGCTAAATTAACTGAACCATTTTATAAATGTTATTGTTCTTTAGCAATGCATCAACAGTAATTAACAAGCTAATCATGTTTTTTTAATGGAAAAGGGTCATTTTTAAGTGAAAAGTAACCAATAGTTTATTCAAAAAACATTGTGAATATAATGTGTAAATACTAAAGTACTCCCTGCACAGTACTAAATTAGTTGCATTCAGCTCATTTATATTTTTCATCATCTCGAACTACAAGATCACAAATTGATGTTGGTAAAATTAAAAATGTTTCTGTGGTGAAATTAAGCCATAATTGCTATTTTGTGGTTATCATTTGTCTTCAAATGGTGCAGTCTGCTCCCATTTGAACTCTCAGGAGGACAGGGCCTGAATGCTTGTTAGACTGTTTTGTTAAGTTTTGTTTTATTGAATTTTTTTTCACATTTGACCTTTTGTTTATAGCTAAGTTTGGTGTGGTCAGTATTTATTCCAGCACTGTATACTTTGCAAAGTATCAACATTTTGAAAACAAAACCCAGAAAAACTTTCTTCACAACGCACAATATTGAAAGTTTTTTTTTCTTCTGTCTGTCCGTGTTATGTCTGTGTTTATGTTTCATGCCCGACACATAACTGTGAATGTGCTTTTCTTGCCATAGTTGCCTGAACTCACAAGGTAATGATCATCCGTACCTCATGTAATGGTGATGGGGAAGGGCCGGAGCCCCTGTTCCTCAGCTGTTTACTGCGGACATTTACGGGTATCATTATCCAAACAGTGATGCCAGTGGGTGGCTACCAGAGCTGGAGGTGAAATAAGCCATTTAGCTGTTTTATGATAGCAATCCCCAGCCCTCGCTGTTTTCACATCCAGGGTCAAAGCTTAGCAGCCATCTAATCTCCCTCCGTCTCGCGGCTTTCATTAGCTCGGCACTTGATCAATCAACTCTGCTTCGAGTGCTGGAGTTTGACGCATTTTTTGATGACAGTACATCACCATAACATCAGTTCAGATCATCATTGTTGTTTGCATGTTCCCCTCATGTCTAGTTAAATTGACATTTAATATGAATTGGGATAAGCATGACGCACGGTCACCATCACTGTGAGATTATTATCATATTGGCTGCGGACACAAAGTTGAAGTTTCCACACATTATGCTGTCTGACTATTTTTTCCTGCAGTATGTATTTGCTGAAACCTTGGTGATGAAGTATTGATTTGAAGCTAATCTTCAGGCTAGCTTGAATGGCTATAATGATATGCAGATCGACTAAAGTATATATTATAGAACATTTTTTAAACATTTAAGCACACAGCCTTAAGATATGAATTTTTTCCTTGTCGTAATTGGCTGCATTCTCAGCAGCCAGTTCATAGGTGTCATCTGCCAAATGCCAGACCTGTCATCACATCTGCATACAATAGGACACGTCAGAAATCCTTGGCCTCCTTTCATCCGCCTTCACATCTTTCATAATCAGGGGCAGAGGATGGGAACAGAGGCAAAGAGGAGCTTTTTATCCCTCAATAAAAGGCCACTTAGGCAGATAGTTCTCCCAAGACTCATCAGCTTTGGTCTTTTTTTCCTGGCACCACATGAAGGAATTTGTGGAAGAGGGCAAACATTCCATCTAATTAAGGATACCTTTCATATAAGCTCACCTCTCTCCCCTGTAATTTCTCTTTTCACCTATCTCTCCTACCACTCTCTCCCCCGCACCACTCTCTCTTTCTCTCTCCCTCTCCTTCTGTCTTTTCTCTTTCTTATCATCCATCATAGGAAGCCCAAAGGTGCCCTTCGCAGTTACTGTACCTTTTTGGTTAGCTCTTGATGCCTTTTGAAATCGTTGGCTTACCCACGCTTTGATGTTGCTTTCAAATAGATACTAAGCAAAACTTTGAAGTCACGACCTAGATATGGCCGAGAATGTCGAATCACTGCATTAATCCGACAGTCCACTCCGTTTTTTGTTTGCAAACGTGAGTGGTGCACATCATTAACATGCAGCACGATTGGAGTGGCAGCCATTTGAGTGGGTTTTTCAGGAATCAGCATTATTTGTTTTGAAAAGTGAAGGGGAGAGAACGAGTGCTCTGTCTGACTTTGTTCTATTTCTGGGGATGGCTGCTGGAGGATTACTGCAAGTGGCAGAGTATTCATTATTTAGATGGCAGTAGCGGAGTCGGGGAACGGGTGGTTTCATAAACCACTTGACTATGACATGTGTGCTGCTACACTAGACGGAAAGACTAAAAAAAAAAAAAAGTTTCACTTCCAAAAATCTTTCTCCTAGCGAGGGCACTTGTAGCAGCTCTCTGCCAGACTGCGGAGACAGTCAACACTAACTAAAACCGATGGAGCAAACTCAGATTGATGGAGTTAATGGATGAAATCGTTGCAAGTTCTCCGAGATTGCTCTCCATATAGGCTTTGAAAGTCATAAAGCGCTCATGCAGCTGTTTCATGGTGCATGTCAGATGTGGTATTATAGTTTTAAATACAGCATCTTTGCTGCTTGTTATTACATTCGGAATGACTGACTTGAATATCTGCAGCAGGAAATCTTTGTTGAGCCTGGCTGATTATGAAATAATGACAGTTTTGTCTCCTTGCCTGCCTCCGTATTTGTTAAA
Organism: Serranus cabrilla; assembly: GCA_903364295.1. Taxonomy (NCBI): domain Eukaryota; kingdom Metazoa; phylum Chordata; class Actinopteri; order Perciformes; family Serranidae; genus Serranus; species Serranus cabrilla. Next base: position 1,115,086 of record CAFUXE010000334.1, read on the forward strand.
AGAAACGACTGAAGATATCAGCTGCGACGTTTGAAATGGCCTGAGAGAAAAATGTGAATGTGAAATGAGAAAGCTGTGACAGTTATGTGTTGCACAAAGAGAGCTGGCACTGTTTGCCAATGTGGTGGGACACCAGCGAGGCATTTTCTCCCGGCATAACAGTAGCATCACTATCGGATGAAGTGTTTACCCTGACAGTTTTCAGCCTGGACACAGAGAGGGTCCCGCCACTGTGATTAATGCACTGCCATGCCGCCATGGTGGAGGATGTCTCTCGGCGGTCTCCTTCCCCTTTCCAGTACTCCTCCCTGATATTTCACTAATGTGACTCGACAATGAAGAGATTGATAGTGATCATTATGCTGCTCTCAAAGAGTAATGTCACTTCCCAGCATGATCCAGCCAGCTTCTAATTCAACCACTGCTGTGGGTAGCATATGAGCGCTGGCAGTGCATATTGTTACTGTACATACAAGTGGCTACAACTGCGTTATGTTAAACCAGGAGCAGTGACATTTCTGAATCACCTCCTCCTGCTGTTATCACAAACTCCTGAAGCCCCCGTTTGCATATTTAGCGTCGCATACAGTGCCTCAGGATGGCTCTTTCTAACAGGAAGGAACTTGACACTGGAAGTATTATCACGCCAAACAAGGCCTCTCACCTTAACACTTTGCAAGCTATATCACCATTTCCCCAGTACTCCCTGTACAAATAAAGCTGTGAGGGTCATTCATTTGTTTTCCCTCGCACCAAGTCCTTACAGCTAGGTTGATTTGTTTATCTGTATGTGTTTAGCCCTCGGCCCCAATCTTCTGAGAGAGAAAGAGGTTTAGCATTTAAATTGGTTGATCCACCACACGTTTGCTAAACCTGTTTTTAAAGCATTACATTGATGAAAAGCAGGCGCTAATCCCTTCGGGTGTGCGACCTTATCTGACTAAACACCTGACAATGAGATTCTATTGTCACTCCGGGAACACAAAGACTCTCGGTAAACGTGTAGTTCTCTTTCTGCAGTTATTGACCTCTTTTGCCGAGTGCTACTGTAGCCGCGGGTTAGCTCGCTACAGGTATGATTTACAGCATGAAGTCTTAAGAGCACAGACATGTTTTTGACCGCTAGCTACTAACGACAAGGGATACTTCAAAGTCTTTCTAACTCCTTACTCCTCAGGAAGTTGTGCACCGCTGTTAGCCTGTCTGCCAAACGTCTGCTACAGTAAGTCCTCAGTGTCAGTCAGTGTCCAGACCTGAGTGAAGACACTGCGTTAGCATACTAGCTTTCAGGGCTAATCCCAGGAACTCCTGTATGCATTTCTCCTCTGCTTATATTCACACCAACTGATCCTCTGGTTTCACACTTCCAATTGTATCTTAAGGCAGACAAGACATTTAGTCAATAGTGCTGCCTATGAATATGTAGGAGACAAAGTGGCCTTCACCTAAATGTGGCAGATGTGATTTCTAACTAAATCATAGGGATTACATTATTGACAGTGTCTTGAATAAACATCAGGATGAGGTCACAATTCATTGTCGTTGGTTATTTGCACAGCGTCCAGATCATGTCGAGGTTTTAAAGCAAACAGAGCATATCTGACTCGTGTAGAGGGATTATTTTATTTGATAAAATTTGCATAATTCAACATTAAACATCAGATTTTGATATAATTTTGGCGCTGACAGGGAGAAAGGATACCGTTATGTGATTAACTGCGGTATCAGATTGTGTCCAGCATTAAAGATTGGCTGTGAAGTGTATCTATCGACTGTCTGTGCTGCATGTTAGTCCAGATTTGTTATCGTCTCCGTTGCCGGGCTTCTCTAAACTGCAACATTGCCTCGGCTTCTTCAAATTATTCGAGCACAGATTGTGTTCGTGTTGTATCCTGTCATGATCCCGCCTCATGTACTGGGGAAGGAACTCCAGGGCCCAAGAAAAAAGATGTTATCATGCACACAAGGAAAGCTCATGCAAATAGCGACAGTCCATTGTGCATTATGGTTGAAATATGACACTGGGAACAAGTGTGACTGCAGACTGTGGTGCCAACTGTGGGTTTGCTGCTGTATCAATACGCCTTGTGCCGTTTAATCTGGTCAAGAGTAAAGAATACACAGTGTGGTCATACAATATTAATCCAAGCCAGGAAACTTAACCAGCTGCTGCCTTTTATAAACTGACAACTTATGGTTTCAGTAAGCCATATGCTGCCCACTGCCGCCTTTTCTCTCAGATTTCACTTCTCAGTTTCCATTGTCAGTCTCGTCTTGGCTTTTTATGATCCTAATTCTGATGGATGTATTCCAGTGTGAAATGACTTAGCCGGTTGTGAACGTGAACCATCCTTTGCCTCCTACTGCTGCCATTTGGTGTGCGGGAGGAAAAGCACAGGGACCATCAGAGGAGACACGAGAAAGCTTGTGTGTTGACGACGCACCTCCCTTATCTAATTGGGGCAAAGCAAACATGATTAGGCCCGAGCTGAAGGACGATCAGTGTCTTCCACTGCAGAGACGTTTCACAGTCATCAACGTTCTGCTGCGTGCATTGCTGAGAGGCGAACCAGCTCAGGTTGACGACAGTTTCAAGCTGCTTTCAACCACAATACATGACTGGAAAACAGTTATTTATTCTCTTACACCCATTACAATGCATGTTATTGTCTATGCATTCAAAAAAAGCAAGTGCATGTTTTTGATCATCAGCCCAAAAGTTCATAGTCATGGCTAAAATTAGGGAAAGTATAAGCATATTGTTTTTAATATTTGCATGATGTCCCTCGACCCAAAAATGCCCATATAGGCCGACTGTGCAAGTATTTTATTACCAACCATATTTAAGTCCAACTGTTAAGCCCATCTTTGCTTAAATTTCTATTGTTTTAGACACCCTGGTATTTTAACAACTGGTAAGCTGATAGCTGTGTTCAATTTGTTTAAGTTGCTGTAAAGAGCAGCTGCACACACGCCCCCTGAATCAGGTTTTGGGTTGCCAGGTTGAGTTTAATAGATGATTTGGTGACCTAAAACAAACGTATAAAACTTCTATATTCACATATGGTGATTATGTAAATTACAGGCGTTTACAGAGAGCAACAACGCAACTGGAGGGCACCGGAAGAACTCCTTGAAATACAGAATAAACTTAACATGCCGGCGTGATGAGGTACATACTGTATATAAAGTCTCTATATACCAGTCTGACTATTAAAGAAGAAAAGAAAACAATGCTGCAGAGAGTGCTGGGATAAATAATCATGAGAACCATGGCCTCTGTGTAGCTATATCTGGGCCATCTGTGATTTCAGCTAATTTCATTATCCTTTGTGAATGTGTTTTTAAAAATGCAGCAGTTCAGGGATAATCCATTCATTTCACCACTTTATAAACTGTGAAAATAAAGCCTTGCTGTACACAGGTGCCGTGTAATTAAAAGATCCAGGTGCAAACCAGACAAAATGTCTTTTTATTTCTCTCCA
>CAFUXE010000334.1:1118621-1145007 GCA_903364295.1 Serranus cabrilla
CCAACAGTCATGAATACCGCTTCAATCTGTAATCACGAAGCACAATGTCTGATAATTATTCCTGATTTAAAAGCCCAAGGTGAGCAACGAGCGAGCTCCTCACCGTCGAACATTTCCTTCCTTTCAGTCGAGTCATGACAGATTCACATCATGTTCCAAGCAGCACAGAACCAAATTTGATGCAGTTCAGATGTAGAGGCGTGAGAGAGGTGCTAATTGATGCCTGCTGTGGCACAAAACGCAAATTGCACAGTTTACAAGTACAGCAACCAAACTGCAGATATGCTCAGCCCTGTTGAATCACATGAAGAGGCTAAATGGAGAATGTGCACACAGAAGCATAATGGATGCTGTCGGCTGCTACCTGTTCCCTGCTATTCAGCTGCTCTTACCATGTTAACACCATTTGCCCACTCACACATTATAATGTCACAGGAACAAACACACATTCAACGAAGCTAAGTTATCCGTGTAAATGTATCTAAATATAACAGTTGAGTTGTTGTTAAGGGAAGGAAAATATTTAATATGTGCTGTGGCTGCAGAAGAGATAGATGCAGATTAGTTTCCTTCATGGAGACAAAAGTTTCCTCATCAGGTTTATTAGTATACTGTACATATACTCATCAGGGCCATTAGATACCAATGATTGCTTTTGCAACCATTAGCCTAAATGATAGTTTTTGCTACTTATGCTATTAGCTGCCAGTAAAAAATACATTCTGGCATATCAAACATTTAGTTGATGTTCTTCCAGAGTGAGTCACAATAAGTAGGCATGTTACAATTCAGTGTCTTGCACAGTAAAACGATTTAGCTGTTGAACTTTTGACCTTCTTTGGGGAGGAATTCTAATGTACAAGGCAGTCAGCTGTAGGAAACGGTGATCAGTCTGCTGTGCGTCTGCATGATGAATTTGTTCTCCCCGGTCTCTTTCATTTTCATAAATATTCTGGATATTTATCACGCACTTTTAAAAACACAGCAGGTTTTATGATGCTTGCTCCTAGCAAGAAGTAAGCAGGCTGAGAGAGGCACAGCCAAGTCTTGCATGTCTGTTTCTCTCTCTTTCTCTTTCCATGGAGCCCATTTGGAAAAGATATGCTGTGACTGTGTCATCATTAGGGATTATTCTTTCAACAAAAGGTACAAAACGGAGTAAAATGTGTTTTATTGTCCTTTTCTTGAACTGATGGTGGCATAAGAACATAAAAAAACACTACACAAAGTGCAGATGTTAAAACTTGGAAATAAGAAGATATAGAGATGACAGTTTGTTTTTTTTAAATGAACTGAGATTGAACCTGGAGACTAAAAAGTGAAGGTTTGTTCAGAGCATCAGATAAACTGCGGCACTAAAAGAAAGTACAATAAACATTTGAAATAATTCTGTTCCTGCAGTGTTTTTACAGAAAAATAGTCATCACAACCACAGACAATACAGATTTTTGTCAGACCTCCATCTAACATCTTCCGTTATTGTAAGCCGTGCTAGTGTTGTGGCTGTTGAGATTGTCGGACGGTTGGACCACAACTCTGAAAAAAACTGACTGAAATATCCAATGAATTGCTATGAAATCTTCTGCTGAGCACTTTTTGTGTACTAATAGCATTAATAGAAAACTGATTCTGGAATGGATGGGGTTAACTTAAAAGAAACGACTTCTAGCATGTTTTGGTTAAATGTATGTCCATTTGATTTTAACTATTAGAAACTATATGTTGCTATGTGATGTAGCTTAAATGGGCGTGCTAATGTATTTTCATTCATTCTTTATTATAAAACATTAATTTTATAAATGAGTTCACTTTAAACCTTAAGTTTGCATGCAGTGCACATTTCTGGCTCATGATTTCAAAGTCTTGTCTGCAAGGTAACTCACCATTTTGCATATTTCACAATGTATGTATTTGACATATTAATGGAGTCTTTGTGAAATGAGTCTGCTTATTATTATTTAAAGGTTATTTTCTATCCACATATGACATGGTAAATGCAACCTAAGCCCCTATATATCCATGTTATTGCTGTTATTTCTCCTAAATTCCCTTAAATTAAAAAAGTTTTTCCCCTAAATATTCCCAAAAGTTTGCAACCCTATCTGAACACCAGCAGCAGCATGTTGACGTTGTTTCTCAGTAAAATGTCTTTTCAGTCAGCCTTCGTTGTACTTTTTGTTTGGAGTTAAACACCAACCATCTTATCATGCTGTGAACAGCCTCAAAGAATTGCTTACTTGGCTTTACACACTCAGACTTGTTTTTAAAAGAAAAACTACTTAAAAACTAGTTTTTATTCTCTCCATTTGTGGCAGCTGTACTTTTAATTAGTTTATAATTATTCTAACTTGCTTCCCTCAATTTTTATAAAGTCAGACTGTTCATTTTAGCTAAACCTAAACAGAAGTGGAAAGCATATCTACTCTATTATATTTAGTGTTGCTGTTTATATTATTATCAAGCTGTGGAAGGATGTTACCTTCACGGCTACCTCATAGATCATTTCTCTTTGGTGCCAAATAGTTCCTAAATAAGATATACTGTTGCTCTTTTAAGCCAGCTATTTGTTATAACAGTTTGACACTTAATGAATATAAAGTGTTGCTCAACTAGGTTGCAAATGTGTGTGTCTGCGCGTGTGGAGGGTGGGGTGGAGGTTGTGGTAAGACAGTGGTTGATAAATTGTTGTTATCTGACTTGCTGAGGTGGAAAATACCGTAAACATATGGATGGAAGATTGGATAAATCCGCTGAAATGGTTTCAAGGCGTTTTAGTTGACGCTTGTTTTGATGCTCGGTGTCCTGGGAGTTTTTTGGGTGTGAGAATTTGTCTGGACGGCACCCGTAAAACCACAATAGATCCTCTGTTGTACATCTGATATGCTTTGACACACACTGATCGCCCTATCAGGTTGCATCTCTATGTATTTACGATATATATTTGAATCTGGATTACACGCTGTGAAGCTTATTACAGCACACGGACAAAGACCCCTTTAAATACGCGACAAGAATAGGCACTGAGAAATGCTGCTTTGATAAGCCCCGGCTTATCACCAACACATTTCATCCCCACCAGTTTACTTATTCAACAGATTTGGCAATATTTTAGGCTACCTTCAGATGTAGTCATTTCTCTCAGCTTTCCTTTGTGTGTGTGTGTGTGTTCCTGCAATTCCTTCTAAAGCAGCCTCTGGAGAGACAGCAGAGGAGGTATGTATGAGTTGGATGCCTCCTTGACAACACCTTGGAGGTAAAAATCAATGTCTGCCAAACAAAGTGAAATGTTAGGCTGCAGCCGATACATGACAGATGAGGCTTAGGGTGGTATTTTCTAAGGTGAATGAAGACTGGAACGCAGGCAGCCCTGTCTTCTGTTGTCAAGCAAAGCGGCATTAGAGAGATTTTGAAGGACAGTACATCTGACTTCCCTGACTACTTTTATTATTGATCAGCGCGCTGTAGACATGTGTGAGAGCCACTCGGAAAAGGAAAGGGGATGTGGTTTAAAATGAAGAAAGACTGCACAGCAGATTAAACTTTAAAGGCTAGTTTTGCTAATGAATTGTAATGCCTGTCCACTCCAGAGACCTCACCTCCAACTGAGACTGTACAAAATCACCATGATTAGAGCTGATTGGTCCTCAGATCCGAGCCGTGTCTGTCTTTCATAACATGAGCAAAATCCTGTGATAAGTCGCAATATTTGACAGCTTGGACTGATTATAGTTTCAGCAGCCATGCCCGAAAATCTTTGACACTTTCCATTTCAATGCACAGACACATAGTTTGAGGTGGAGCCCAGTTTCCTCAGGGTGGAGTTCAGTCTATGCAGTTTAATAGTAGCTGTAGAGGCAGCATGGCTAGCTTGGCACATTAGTGGGGAAACACTGTGTTGCTACCTCATGCATGATCAGTCTTCAAGACTCCAGCAGTGACCTCAGCACAGAGCCGTGGGCCATATCATGTTGCTGATTGAGCATGCACCAAGCCTCAGAGGGTACGCAGGTTGCATCTTAGTTCTTCTTGCCGAGAGAAGCAGAGGGTGTTCTGACGGAAAATTCCAAACATCAGTAGTGCTAGAAGGCTTTTCTCAGCAAGCTTTAAAGTGTGTTTGTGTGTGTGTGTGTGTGCATGTGAATGGACTGTATATCCAAACATGTGCTTACACACGTAAAGTTTATTGTTCATGCCCGTCGGGGATATTGACATATGACATCACTACACAGCGCCGGTTGGTGAGCAGTAAAAGAATCACCAATGATTCGGCCTATTGTTATTCTCGTCCTGTGCTCTGCTCTGTGGCCAAGAGTAATGCAACAGTGGGGTATCAATTCATAGCCCTGGCCTCAGGAAAGCTCTTTGGAAGGCAGAGGGATTTTCAGCCTGTGTGCTGTAGCTCCAGCTCTGGAGCCAGATATTGCAAGAAATGTTGGCTTAGAGAACTATATGTGGGAATGTTTGGAGGAGTCAGTGAGGAGGAGATACGGAGGCATCAACATGCATTGTTAGTTCTTTTGTAGTTGTAGATAAAAGACAAGATGACAATGCAATGCAGATGGATGTGGAACTAATACAGCGTGAGGCTGCACCGTGTATTTATTGTCTGTGAGACATCTGCTTGCTTTGCAGTATAACATTTCTACCATTATATCCCTGCTGAACTCTAAATTGGTTCATAATGTGTTCATTAGTCAGTTTATCCCAGTATCTTTTTCAGGAATAAATGCGACACTGACATTTTTAAACAAGGTTCATTTCAGACTTGAAAAGGTTATGTGATTAACTGCAAAGTCAATTTACTAAAAATTAATCGGTGACTATTTTGATAATCCATTAATCATTTAAGTTATTTTCCACGAATGAAATTCTAATCATTCAGCGGTTCCAGCTGCTGCTTTACTTAACCCTCTGGACCCTGAGCATGCAGAGCACGCTTGGCCTGTGGCCTTAATTTTCACGCAATACATGAAATAAATAATAAATCATATAAAAGAGAAACATGCAAGAAGAATTTCTGTGAAAATGTATTTAACAAAATGTGGAAAAAATAAATCTGCCCACAAGTGTTACCAGTATTGAAGGAGACAGGGGCTGTGTATATACTTATGTTAAAACTATTTATAATTTTATGTATTTATTTGACTGGTTAGTGCAAATTGTTGCCAAATTTAAATTGAGATAAATAGAATACAATAATTTTGATAATAGCTGTTTGTTGGGTTAATATTTTGCAGTTTTGGTCAGTTTTTATTCAATAAATCAAGCGATTAATCCACCAAACAAGATACTAATCATCAGATTAATCAAGAAAAATAATAATAAGCTGCAGTAATATAAAGAAATGATATCAAATAGCCAGAATCAGTATCATAGTTCTGCTGTTTCATGATCACCTGGTCGATTAATTCTTTTCAATAAACCAGTTTTATTTATTCAAAAAGAAACTGTTGCAAAGTAATGTTTTTTAAAATGTCATTGGCTTTTAGTTTCATTTTCACAGCACGTGTTAGTTTGTAATCAAACTTTATTCCCGTCTAAGTCTCCCTAACAGTGTGTATAGTTTTAATCTTAATGGTGCCTCTTGGGTTCGATGGCTTGATAATAGAGAGCTCAGCTGAAACTTTATTTCCTTGTGCAAGAGCAGAGCACGCAAACATAAACGGCTTTAGAATATTATATAGGTTTATGCTATTGGTTTCTTCAATGTGGTGTGAAAGATATACGCTGTATACATCTCTTTCTCCCCAAATTGTTTCACAATGGAGGTGAAAATTAGTCATCTGTGCAAGTGGAGTGCATCCAGTTGAGAACAATATGCCAACAATTAATCAGGAAAAGATAGGCTTTCCCATTTTTAGATGGATACTGTTTCCTTTGTCTGGTTTCCTCACAAACTGAGCGATTTGCACAGGAAATGCAATTATAGCAGCCATTGGAAAAGACTGTGCCACTACAACCATGAGTGGTTTGTTTTTTTACTGCAACCATTTTCTCAAGTGATTGGGGAAGCGAGCTGTAAATGAATGGGGAGGCACATGAATAGTTCTCCCGAGAACACATGTCACATTTCTATGACCCCTGAGATGATGTAGGCAACATTTTTTGTGCAATTACGAATTCAAATCTATACTGCTTTAGTCGGAGAGTGACTCGCGGTTCAGAAAAACTGGATAACAGTGTTTTGTTGTTGTTTCAGACACCGCAGTTCGAAGTAAATGGCTTAAAATCCGCGAGAAAGCTTCTGAATGTTCAAAGGCTCTGGGGGCCAGGACCACCCTAACCAAGGTTTCATGTTGGCTCCGGCAGCCAGCCGATATCCCAACTACTGGCTGTTACTGAAGGCACAAGCTATTCAAGCCACCACAGCAATTTAGACGGAGTGAATGACTACTCTGAAGGCCAGTTCAGTTCAAACACGCACAGGAGAAAGATTGAAACTGGCAGCTTCTTTTCAAAATAACGCCAAAACAACCTTTCAAAACACATACACAACAAAGTGCTGAGCAGAGACACATTTAGATGAGAGCATGTCTCTCCAGTGTCTCCATTTCCTACTTCCTTGTTGGTGATTTGTTTATATTATACAGTTTGGGACATTGGAGCCTACTGCGTTTTTCTAGGATCAAAAAGGATGATGCAGTGAGAGGAAGTGGCAGGTTGCTGCTGTTATTGTGATTGTAGAAGCACTTCAAAGGTAGAAACAAACAGGCAGGCCAAGAATATGAAGCCAACATGAGTGTTGCAATGGGGACTGCAGGCTGGGATTGCAAATTTATGCCATGGACTAGAGGCTGGTTAGGTTCATTAGTTTCTCAGTATGCTGAGAAATGAAAGTGGATGACAGCAGCTATGGTTCCAATGCCGTATATAAAGCTTGTTTAAAAAATGGGTCACAAAAAAACGTGTACTATGAAAATGATGTATTTTATAGATATCATCTCCTGACCCTGCAGATCCACTAAACTGACATTTTTTTTTAAATTTCCAGCTCATTGTTTTGGTTTTGCAGCTCATTAATAATATATCAGTTCAGTCTTACTACATCTTTTCAGACGTGGGCAGTTGTTTCCGACAAAAAAGCTTTTTTGTTGTCATTATGTAGTCATGAACATTATACATTTGTAGTCTGACACAATATAAAGCCTAAAGTGGTTTAATCTTGAACAATAAGATAAATATACATATGGCATGTTTAGATGAATGCTTGCTGAGCTCTATAGAAAATTGACTGATGAGGATTGGTTGGAGATGTTAATGTCTGCGTTAAACACAAGGGTGAAACAAGTATCTGGTACAGATAATTTAGTTTTAATGAGCTTGGGTATCATTTGAGAAAATTTGCTATTTTTAATTTATGATGAAGGAAATCTCATTAGCTAGCTTTGTTCTATAAATAGTTCACCTAGTATTGTTGATCTTAATACTACATCTGATCAGTAAAAAGTTTGAAATAAATAATAAATATAACAATTTCTGCTCAAACCATGTAAATGTCAGGTTAGACACCACCCCCTTTTCATTTAAGCTCCACCCATTTCTAATTCAACCCCCCGCCCATTCTTCGTACAGCCACAGCTCGAGATAAATCACATTGCAGTTGCTTCAACACACCCAGATAATGATGTACTTGTTCATCCCTATTGAACACCAAACCAGTATAAATGTGTTTGAGGAAAGTGAGGACTGGCAGCTTTCCATGTGGACTGTGCCAGGTTTAAGAAATTACAGTGATACATGTATTGTCAGTACTCCACTGTAGAAGCCGCTCTGCCTGTGCTGAAGTTAGAAACAGTGGCACTTTACCTAGGTGTGAATAGTCTCTCTGGACAAACAAAGATGCCGAAACTGTCCACACACGAATAAATACAACAAAGTGTTTTGTCAGCGGGCTAATTGTCAAAGCAGCTTTTGAGAAGGAGTGTAATTGCTATGTAATCGGAGAGCTGTCAGAAAGAACTGCTAAGCAGTCATCATCTGTATGATGATCTGCCATCTGTAGCAATGTCTGGGGGAGAGGGAGAGGGAGGGATGGACAAATAGCGATGTGAATCTGCTTAAATTCACAGAGCGTCTTCAGTAGGTTCAATTCTGTAAGTGTATTTACAAATCATACATTTTAGATGAATGGCAGATGAGGATTTGCATCAAATGTGAGTTGATGAATGCCCTCTATATGACTGAGTAGGAGCACATTATGTATGGGTAAATGGAATGATGTCTCTTTCTATAATGCAATGATTATGTAATCCTTGAAATATTGGTTACATCCTGGTTCCCCTGCAGAGAAAAAGCTTAAAAGAAATTTCTGTCTTTGATCAGATAGAAAGTCAGGAGAAGAGTGGGCAAGGCTGTGAGAGCAGTGAAGGTACTCTGGCAGGAAATATGATGGAATTCACACAGCTTCTTTTTTTTATTTTTTTCTCAAAACCCCAAGCCACTGAAAATTGCCAACTCTCTTTGCAGAGTAAATCCCCAAAACTCACCAAGGGCAAGGTTGTTCAAATGGTCCTGAATTCCACCGGGTGCGGCCCCCCTCCCTCCCTTAAACACCACCCTCCTATCCCAGCCTTCCCAATGAGAAGCCGCTGTCTCCTTTTCTACTAAAGAATACTGCTGCTGCCTTCAACCAGCTGCCAGCACTGTGGCGCTCTGAGGTGAAAAGAAACCCAGGCGTTGATGAGACCGAATTTATTGATTTGACATATATAAACATCCTACCTGGTCCAAATGGCATGTTTTACCATGGAATACATCCATTATTAATTTCTTATAAAACCAAACATGAATTTTGCTTGAGGTCTTGCTTTTTTGTTTCTGAAATTTAAACTTTGCAGAGCAGAGGTGCGTCATTTCTTAACGCCTTTATGAATATTCTCCTTTAAAAATAAAACCCACATGCAGCAACAGAAAAGCTATGGCCTCGATAAGTTCTCTGATCTATTTTGATGGAATTCTTGTGATGCACACATACTGCAATTTTCCTATTGGTGAAGGGCAAGCCAGTCAAAGCAAATGCCCTTTCAATTCCATTAGCAGTTGAATCAGTCTCTTAATGGAGAGTAAAATGGCACAAGACCTTTTGCATTACTTACACAATGAATATGAAAAGGCTTTCACCAAGCTTGCCAAGCTTAGAGAGTGCAAAACGGCTTTTAATTGTGTCCCGACTCAGTGTAGGAACATTATGTGCAGTACTCAAGGCTTGTCAATGCTTTCATCAAAAAAAGATATTTTCAAAGGAGTGAACATCATAGAATCCCAATAGGCCTAAACACCCGAGTATCAAGAAGTACCATAAAAAAGTTCAAGAAGAATGTGGTGAAATGTGAACTCAGCTTGCAGACAGCGATAGCCTCTGACACATTTATTTCAAATGGACTGAATTATATTAATGGACAAGTCCAAACCTTTTTACTATTTACTATATCAGCAAAACTGTTTTCTAAGGAAACTGAATTCGTGGGGTATTTTCCTGCTCGTGTGCTTTTTGGGTTACAGCCAGCACACTTTTCTCTTGCAAACACCCTGTGTAACGGCTCCGTGTTAAAAATACAAACTTCTAACAACAAGATAAACTAAAACAAAGATGTAATCCGGGAGGGTTTTCTGTAAAAATACCAATGCTTCATAAAACATCATTTGATAGATCTTGCAAGCATCATTAAGAAGGGAATGAGTCTGTCATTTCAGCGCTGGCATGCAGTATTAATCACAAAGGTGCTTTAAAGCATGTTGCTGATGGAGATGATGACAAGCTGACGTTGAGGAATTATGCAAACGAGGCATCCGTCTTGATCTGATTTCAAAGCAAAACCCCATAAACCACACAGCTGTTTCATCTGCCTGCTCAGTCAGTGAGTTTGCACTTTAAAGGGCAGCTTAATTCCCTGTGTGTCCTGATGGAAGACAATGCCAAGCTTTCTTAAAGGCTCATTGTTTAGTGCGCTTACTCTTTTTAAAATCACACAATCCAACATGTGCGCAGCGGTGGATAATCTAATTCAAAGTGCTACAGTGCCAAAAGCCCATATTTTTGCAGGGTTTGCCCCTGTGGCTTTAAAAACCTCCAACTCTGCCAGTGGAGCACACAGAGAATGCACAGTGAACCACGGCACTACTGGTGCTACATTTTCCTCACTGAGCTACATGGAATCACATTGAGGATATCACTCCGACATACTGACACCTACTGTGAGCTGGGAAATAGAATATATGAGAATATGCACGGTGTCATATTCTTAAGGGTCCATATTTCTCCAAAAGTGACATTCCAGCCCTTCAAATGCATTTCAACTGAAGCATGGAGGTGTAAATGTGCCGAAAATGGTAATTCTTAGCAAAAAAATTCAGACTTTACTCTCTTGATTGATTGTTGCACAGAAAAAATGTAAACAAGTCGTCTTTTAAAAGCCACTATTGCACCATATGATCTTGGCCTCACAGAAATAAAGACTAAGGGGATGAGAACATCCTTTTAAACTGGTAAAAAAAAAAAGTTTGCATAATTAATCACTGAAAATCCACAAGGAGTCAGGTTTCAGATCTAAATACTTAAAAGGGCATTACATGGTGTTCGGTATAACTCATAGGTTTAAGTGACCAGTTATCCCTCAGACTCATATATATGTGTGCTCATATATTAAATTGTGTGCTCGGGTATTTGTTGAACTGAAAGGCGAAGGAGAGATAATTCTTTCGTTCTCACAGCTGTTGCTTCTTCTCCAGTATGGCATGGTGCCTCGAGTCCAATTGCTAAACTTTGCCATATTTTTATGGCATTTATGTGAGACTAAAACCAACAATAATTGTTCTTTTTGTCATTTGAAAATATTAAAACCGCTTTCCAAGGCTGCATGGTCAAAGAGGGACAATCCGCTGCTTGTATCATAGCAACCTTGTTGCTGTCTGCAAAATGCTGCACCTTTTGAAGCTTCTGAGGACAAGGATGGAATATTTCTGTAGATCCATGTTTTTCTCACTTTTTTTCCAGACCAACTGTACATTCTGTGTGTTAAAACATTGCATTCTCACACTTGTATTTTAGCACTTTTGGACTTTTGTCTTGCTTCACTCAAAGCCAAAACTAAATCACTGTTTCACTTGATCGTTTCAGGGCAAACTCAAACGCAGCGTTTCAAGTGGAAGACCTTACATACACCCAAGCTTTGTGAGCTTTATTTTTTTTTGCAAAGTATGCACACAGTATTCAGTTCATGGGGTTTTATGTTCCCTTCAGTTCATTGTGGGATTATGCAGTCAGATTTACTGCATGTCAAATCCTACGCCTTTGAAGGTTTTTGGGATTTTGTGTTTTGTGTTATGCTCAGCATGTGCTTTCCCCCCAAAAAGGAAAAAAAAAACACTTCCTGTGACAGTTCAGGCATGTCTTTTCACACGTTGATTCATCAGAAATTGAGTCAAGATTGACTATAAAGTCGTGATAGTGAGAGCGTTCAGACTTGTTGAAACTCATCTCTGTGCTTGCTGTGGCGGCACTATTCCCATCAACCATAATGCACCTGCACGTATATATATAGAGTGTATAAAATTACAGTACAGCATGCTGCATTTCCATACTCGGTACAAGCAGTACAGCAACAGGACAGCCTGCAAACTAAACAAGGGCAATCAAGATGTTGACTTGCACTGTATGCCAACAGATCAATATGTAGACATGAAGATAAATGGATACTGATTTGTGCAATATCTGTCTTGTATCTTTATTTGTAATGGGTAAAGGGAAAGTGGATTGTTTACAAGGATTGACTGTGTCATGTGTGGGTGTGATAATAAGATGATGTTTGTACAGGACAACAAAGACAGCTGTTTTTAATGTTTTTTACAAAAGAAAGGTCTTTTATCGTTTTGTTTTTTGAAGAGGTGCTGCATTTATTTGAACCGAAATCTCCTTTTATTTGATATCTTCAAATGGAGCGGAAGCTTCTTTTCAATCATGTTTGAGGTTATAAAGGAAAAATACTTCTAAAAATAACCCTTTCTGCCCATCAACAGTACATTTACCTCCGTCTGATTGTCCTTTCTCCCTTATTTTCCTCACCCCCCCCTCTCCCATTGACATTGTAGTGTTTCACGAGTGCGTGCTGATTTTATGAAAAATGCTTCTGCTGGAAACTGAAGTGGAGCTCGTAGCTGCTGCAGGCTCATACAGTGGAATAAGGCCCAGAGGTGAAGTAAAACCAGCCAGTGTTGGTAGATAATCCACATTTCTATTAGCCTACTTAGCACTTTTCTAATGGGGCTCACAGTCTAGCCCAGGAGATGAGTGGGATGTCTTGTATTCATTATCACTAAGTCATGGCGGCCTTATATTTTTCAAATGCCTATACTGCGGTTGATCACGGGTAATTCATATGTTAGGATTCAGGATTGACTTTGAACAAGGTGATGTGGGGTGACGAGGGGATCAAATTTGATTGGATATGATCAAAGTCTAATCGGGAATTAATTAATCTAAGATTGGCCTTCTGCACCGGCACCGTGCACTCGTGTCACTCCTGATTCTGATCCGCACCATTCATCTTTAATCATTCGTCTTTCTGTCTGTTGATCCATTTATCTCTATATCTGTCTGTCTCTCTGCCTGCCTGTCTATTTCTCCACGGATTAAACAGATGTTCTAAAAAAATATTTTCCAATACATAAAGAATAAACCTATAAATCTGGTACAGCCTGCTCCTGCTAAACTTTATTCCAGCTGCTACTGTCTTTGCAATTAACTTGTGAAAAAGAGTTTTACTCTCTGTGATCGCTCTTATTACAGTTGTTCTTACACCATGTTTCTGAAGTCTTCGTCCCTTTGAATATGAAAGAAATAATCTTCAGTGGTACCAATAGCCTGCATACGCAGTAGCCTAAAGGTTTTTACCTCAAAGCGATGGAAATGATTTCCCAGTTCTGAATGGCGTAGATGTACCCTATCTGAACTTTGAAACCGCATACAAGGCTCATTTCCCTGCATTGAGTAGCTTGTTTTATGCATAGAAGGACAGTGAAAAGCAGGATCACATAGACAAGGACAAATATCGCATGGTCATTAAAGGCTCCATTCAAAATAATGACTAGTCTCCTTTCAATGAAGTTGTTCTGTCTGGTGAATAGCACAGCGCAGATTTTGATTCATGGCTTCAAGCCCACAAGGTCTTACTGCATGGTTGAGAAAGCAAAGGTTAAATCATGCACCGGAGCTGACCTCCAGTATTTGTATGCTCTGGATTTAACTCCTTTAGGCTTTATAAAAATTCATGCTGTCAATGCAAAAACAACAGCTACTAAAAGATGCTACTCCCAGCTTTCTCAATCTTCTCCAAGCCCCTCTGTAAGGCAAGAAAGACGATACCCATTTGGGGCTCATTGGAGCAAATCAGAATTGTCAGCACTGTGGGTTTTTACCTTTTAAACAGGGAAGATGGATAGATAATCACCACATGCCATTCTGGGGGCCAATTACACAGCTTTGTGTGAAATTGGAAAACCTGTTCTCTCAGAGCTCTAATGGATGTTCTGGTCATTAGTTATTTGAGAGTCTTCTCTGGCTGTAATCAAACGTGAAACATTGCGTTAAGCGCCCATAAAAGAACAGCTGCCTCTCTAAGTGACCTTCTGTTTAAGAGAACCCAACTGTCAGCCGTGTGGCGTTTTGCGACAATTATTATGTGTGTCGCCATTAAAGCAACTCTTATTTCCCTCCTTTTTTGCAGTGGTTGCATCTCATTTTAATGTCTTGCTCTTGGTTGTATTTACTTTTCTGGGTCTGTTAGGTGGCTGCATGCTGTCATATCTTACATACGAGGCAGATGCATGCTCTTACCCATCTGCCGTCTTTTAGCAGCAGTCTCCACTCTGGGTGTGATTTAATCAGAAAAAAATGACTTACAAAGAATACACAGGCTGGGCTGCCAGTCTATCATTTTATATCATTATAACGATGTCCACTTGAACAATGAACACATTTTAAATCACTGATATTGAACTCAGACTTCTTTTTTTTGCTTTTTAGTTTGCAGCCCTGATTCCAATAAAGTTGTTTCAACGAAATGCAAAATGCATCAAATTCAGTATTCAGAGTTTATATTTACAACAAACAGTTGATCAGTTTGAACATTAAATACATTGCATTTGTACAGTTTAAATTGAATATATGTCTAAAAGAATGAGCAAATGATCTCATTCTGTTTTCATAATATTAATATTAGTTTATATAGGCTAGCCCTTTTCTGGACACGCAGTGATGCTTTACAGCGAGCAGCAACAATCAAACATAAAAGAGCAGTACTTGGAAACCAGTGGGTGTGAGTAGATTTGAAGAAGTGTGTTTTATTGACGTTTTCGATGTTCCAGCTTTTTGGAATTTGGTCTGTGGCTGAAGAGAGCTCAGATCAGTCGAAAACTGCACTTTAAAATGTTACTACCATTATTTATTTATTGGTGCTGTTTGTGCAGTTGAATCTGTTCTATCTTAGCGGTGTACTGACAGGAGCAGAAAGGATTAACTTAGGACACTTTGAAATCTGTTTTTTTTATCACAAGAAATATAGTTAATGAAATATTCACCAGTGTTATTTCATGTCACAAACTGTCTGTTTCCCTCTGCTTCACTCCAGGTGACCATCTATCCAGCCATCCAGTCCCGCCTCCTCTCCCACCAGCCCCGCCCCCGCACAAGCAGCATCCGTCCATCACGTCCCTGAGCCGCAGCTCACTGGCCAATCAGAGGAGCCCGAGCCCCCCGCCCTCAGCCGGCCTGGCGGCCGACTTGCAGAGTACGGCGGAATGCGTCCAGCTGCAGGACAGCTGGGTCCTGGGCAGCAATGTGGCCCTGGAGAGCAGGTGAGTGACCCACGATGACCTACAACAGAGCTGGGAAATTCAGCTCCAGGTGTTAGAACGAAGCCATTCGCACTGACTCAGAAAACAAAATGATGTGAAATAAATGAGCGAGGGCCAAGCTGCTGTTTAAAAGCTGCAGCATTATACCGAACAGAAATGAAAATTAACACTTTAAAGTGTGATTCAGAATGTTTACATTTGAAAAAATAAATAAGTAAGGAAACGGTATAGAACCACATTTTACTCATTTTATCCAATAGCTTGTTTACCTCATTTTGGTTGCTCCATATAAGTGACCTGTTTGCTTAATCCACTGACCTGTTTGATGTGTTTTTCATTTATTGGCCCATATTCATAACATTCACAGTCGGGGTTAACAGTGACTCACCCCGTCGTGATGGAAGCAGCTGTGTGTTTGGTGTTGATTTACCAGCTCAATATTAAAGCGTGTGCTCCTGGATGTTCCACCACACCTCCGAACATTTGTATAACGCGCAAAGGTTTTCAGGAAAGCACACAATAACTATCACCCATCTTGGCAGCACGAAGCTCAGTATTGGAGAGCGTGAACCTCAGCACATGTTAAACTCAAGCAGTGGCATTTCTTGCTGTCTGCTGAAAAGAAGTGCTGGGAGCTCAGCGTGTATGAGCTTTGTGGTAGTCTGCATCCTCCCCAAGACAACTGGCAATAACTGTTACTGTGGAGCATGCTGGGAATTGGCTTTGACTAAATGGCGAAATAAAAAACGATTCAAGTAAACAGTAGCTCTTAACAAATGCTGATTTTATTAATGTTTTACTGCTACTCCTCTAAAAATGGGTGGATGATAAAATGATCATTCACTCCAGGATTTTTAGATATTCGAGTTTGGCAGATTTTAGGCCTATTTTAAGGACTACACCTCATCAGGATAAATGATCCTGCCCAAATTGCGTGTGGCATAATATGTTTCCTGCTGAGTTGGATAAACATGATACATTTTCTCTCCTCCGTTGAGAATAATGTCAAGTGTTGATAGTCTTTTTTTCTTTTTGGATGCACCCACAATTAAGAGCTGATTGCTAAATTAGAAAGACCTACACTCCGCAGCAGAGTCATGATTAGAGTGAACTATGTGGATATACGAGGGCTTGCCAGTTCAAATCAGAGAGGCTATAACTTTACAGGGAACTCGGTAAGGGGATTGTGTGTTCTCTCAGAATTTGCTGTGCAAGATACTACTTTGTCATAAGAGCCTCTGCCAAGTTTTACTCCTGAAACATCAGTTACATCTCTCTTAATCAGTGAGCTCAAAATATCCTGGCTAATGAAGTGTGGTACATTGCGCCCTGACTCAGAGATGGCCTCGAGTAGATGATTGCATTCTAGCCTGATATTTCCCTGGCACGGTGCACCCTTTCCGAGGCGTAGATGAATGTAAACTTTGAATTTCGTCTGTGGCAGCAAGGAGCAACAACCTCTTATGATCTGACTGAATCAATTGGGATATGTAGTGACAGTTTCACTTTCTGGGGGAGATGCCGTGATTGAATACTAACCGCGCAATGACCTTGAGCTGTCTTAGCCGTATCGACAAAACAATATGTGCACACCTATCATCAGCGGAGGCATAAATCACTATCACCACAGTGGACTCTAAATCAAGTGCTTGTCAGTGGGTGGGAACCGAGGGCTGCTGCGAACCAAGGGGGCCAAAAAGGGAAGACCCGGTTCACCACATAATTGCAGATGTCAAGAAAACCACCAGGTTGGGAAATGTAAACAGAAGCTCCAGAAAGTATTTATTAGGAAGCCTTCAGGGGGGTTAGGTCCTTGGAAAGCACATACAGTACCTAGTGGCCTCAGGTTCGACATGGATGTGACTGTCTTTTAAATCCTCCACAGTGACACAGATTTTATCTCTCATGCCGCACAGAGGACGCAGTTACATGTGCAGACAGTAAATTATTCTGTACAAGTCATTTGATTAAAAAGAATGTCAAATACAAATCACAATGTTATGATCTTGTTTAATACATTTTCCCTGACATGACCTCCTTGACAATAAAGCATTCATTTGACAGCATTAGCTACTTTTACAGTAATTAGCAGTAATTAATTATGTGCGTGTGTAACCTCCCTTAAAGTACTAGTCTTCAAAGCACAAGTGTGCTCATTTGACTTAATACCAAGTAGCTTTCAGTGTTCTTTTAAATGAGTGAAGTGCTGCACTCAGTAACTACTACTGTAACTACGGCTCATTATTATATGGTGCATGAATAAAGCCACGGATCTCACTGTGATCATGCTGTCAAAGCTGTGTTAACACCCCAAGTTTGAATTTTGGCTCATTTACTGTCGCAGTTTAAAAAAGATCAAACATATGGATCAGAGGAATGAAGCTTTCTTTTGCAGCACAGGAAAAGTAAAAAGGAAACAACATCAAGCTGCGACTTGGGCCCAGTTACAGCATGTAACAATGAATCCATACTTATTTGTACTGTAAAATTCAGCAATTTACACACAGTTTAGTCATTTAGCAGCTACAACACTGCTTCACGTGAGGTGCAGGTTCCTGTTAACAAAAGAAAGCATATTCGCTTGAGATAATTCTATGAAATTATTCTACTTCAGCATTTGTTCTGCTTTATTCTAACAGAGGCCACTCCACTTAAAGGGCTCAATTAGTAGGCAACAGTGCAGTGATGCTGCTTGCAGTTCGTTGCTATTCTCAAGTGCAGACGAGACATTCAGATCTTTAGTGTGTGGAGTACTTTTAATAAACCCCTTAGGTTTTACTTGCTAACCACTTGGCTTGGCTCCACTGAAAAAGAATATTTGAGATATTTTCAATTAGAAATATTCCATTGAATTTCATTAGAAAAATGAATTGCCATGTCCCTCAAGAGACCAATGCACATATATGGTAATTATTCTTGAGCTGTGCTTAATCCTTTGTTTAAAAGAGACGATACCAGTACGTGTGAAATTAGTATTTTTGGCGCCTTTATGGTACGAGCTATAAGCTCTATAAGTGCTCCACTGGATAAGATACAGGTAGGTGTCTGCTCTTACATATGTATGTCCTTTGGAGCCCACTTCAGCATTTTTTCCCCCCACTTACATTCAATGAGATTCAGCTAGAACAGTCATTGTGACATTTCAGAATCCTCCGAGTCTTTTTGAAGGCCTGCCCAGCCACACGTTGCAGTTATAAATGTGCTGTCAATCCCCGTCGGATTCATGTGTCAGGGGAGTCCTTTTGTGAAATGAAATTATGTCTCAGCTCCAAAATCATCATGTGGTACAGTGTCCCACAGACGGTACATTTTCCTGATGGAAAACGTGTTAGAATTGTTCTCGGGGGCGAAAAAGAACAGCAGAGGTAATCCAAGTAGGATTTTGGTGTGTGTGCGTGTCGTTGTTTGTGTGGGATGCACATGTAAATCATGAGTCAGACAGGCATGCTTCACATCAGAGGAGGAAAATTGAACTATTTTTTTGTACAGCAGCCACAGTGTCAGGATCGCACCAGGACTGATTAGTCATGTGTAAGATACCAGCCAACTAGCCTTTTGGAATAGAAAGGAGCCTGCAGTGATGGCTGGTTACCTGCCAAAGTGGATAGTGGTGTAGACAAAGTGGTAATCCTCAAGACGTATTTTTTTTCCTTTTCTCGTGTGTTTTCCTTTTCATTTATTTTGCCAACATCTTTAGTGCCAAGCACACATTTCTGTGGTGATTCCAGGGTTCTTCAATATTTTCCTCTTATTTTGGGCTACTGTATAAACTGCTGCTGCTGCTGGCAACATAAAGTGCATCTGGTCCAGATGATTTTTTTCAGCAAACGTAAAAGCTTTCATGAGCAGAGAATGATTCAGGAGGAGTTAAGTGAAAAGTTATTCAGGTAAAAAAAGTCATTTTGTTTAACAGATTTTATCTGCACACACAAATTGTCCCTGCACAGAGTAACTGTCTCAGGCATAGTTAGACTCCAAATACCGCCTCTTAAATGTATGTACATAAAAGCTGAGCCCTCCTTATGCCAGTCCTAATCAAACTTGTTAAATATAATAAATTCCATGTGCAAACAATGTGAGCACTCTGAGGGAGCGAGTCAAGATGGCACCACGCTGATCTCCGTGGGCACGACGGCACAGAAAAGCTCGCCGGCACTGAAATACCATCACACGGGTGCAGAGCTAGCTGTACAGGAATAGCGCCTGCTAGCAGGCCTCCTGTTGAGAGGGCAGGTGGTGATCTGGGGGAGAGCGACAGCGACACTAGGAAGTGTGAAAACGAGCCACCTCGAGTTCCGCAACATCTGCAGTCCTTTTTCGTTCCCGGATTAAAGCGGCATGATTATTCCAGCTCTCACCTTGAAATGCTAATGCTAACACAGAACAGCGGCTAATAGGCAGATTACATATTCTGAGGGCTTCGATTTGCATTGTTTCTAGTGTGCTCTCTCACCCTTCCAGCTGGAGCTTAGCCGTAGACAAATCCACCCACTCTCTGTTTAGTCTTTTGTCCTCTGTGAGGATGTTTTCAAATGTCATCCTGATGACAAGCAATGTTGTGAGAGCAGAGGAGAGCAGGCTCGCTGCTGCTTTTGTGTTACAGGCTTCTCAATGGGACAGACAGGCGTGCACACAAACGCACTGCGATCACACTGACACAGCCATTCATTTGCTCTCTTTTCCCTCTCAGTCTCACACTCTCTTGATTGTCTCTTTTCCTTCCCTCTCTCTCACTCAAAGCACACAACATTGCTATCACTAGGGCTGGCTGGATTAGCATAGTAATGTGCCTTGTTGCATCACACTGGCTGTAATCAATTAGCCGGTCATCCAGTGTGTATAGCTGCAGACATTTACACTGGTCTGCTGTTTGTTAATCATGTCCAACAGCATTTCATCTTTAGACCCCTTCAGTCTCTTTAGAAAAAATAGAAAAAAAGGCCGACATGAAAAACATCAACACCAGAATTACATTAAACGCCGAGTGCAATAAACGTCCAGTGCAGGAATTTGTCTCGGCGGCGCTGCTGCACGCAGATTCTGACAGCTTGTAGTTTCACTCTGCACTTTCCCGTACAAAGCAAAAGGGATATAAATGACGAAAATATGGCTGACTTTCTCATTTTAAGCCACCCACAGCGTGCCATATGTTTCTGGTAATTACATGTGCTTTCAGATTGTTCAATCAATGAAATTGTGCAAATAAACATTATTTTACACATATTACACATGTTGTTTTTCTTTTACTTATTTATTAGTACAGCTCTTCATTATGTAGTGTGTTATTTCATAACGTTATGCCCTCTGGTTACATGCCCCAGCACTGGACTACAGATGTGCCTTTTATGTTTTTAGTTCAGGTGTCTTTCAGAATCGCATATTTACATAAATAAGAGCCCAGCTCGGTGGTGAGATCTTTTATTTACAGGCAGATCTGTCTCCACATTATCTCTGCAATTGGCAGTCACCTCTGTGAAATAGAGTACACACACATATGAACTCGCACGATCACGTCCCTTTCTGTCTACCTCATCAGAGTGCATCCACTTACACTTAACTCCCCAGATAGCCGAGTCTGTTTGTCTGTGTGTCTGACTACACGTCTGCCGCCTCCGACGTTGTGCAAGTTTTGACCTCAATTCATACCCAACTGCGTATCACACAGTCTGCCGCAGCAACAGGCCAGATTGTTCCAGATTGAAGCATCTGAACTTCTCCCAGGTTTTGAGACGCCTGGAGCATTGTCATTCCAGGAGTGACACGCTATAACCTTTACATGGAATCCCTGTCTGTCCACGACAGCAGCACGTGTCAGTCGGGGCGTCAAGGAGCCACACGATCCAAATCTGACATTTGTTCTTTTTGTCAAGAATTGATCAGAGGAGGATTTAGCGCAGAGAGAGCCTCACAGGAGATGGGAAGTAGCTGGAATATCAGCGGCAGGACTGAAACACGAGTAACGCATTATGGTGTCGGTTCATGATTTGCCCTGTAAAACAAACCTGTTAAAGCGATTTAACAAGTATCTGATTACTAACTTCCCTGACTGTGTTTCTGGACCACCCAGAGTGTCAAAATCTTCAGAAACGACCTTTAGTCCAACTAAAAGGAATATTGGAGTTAATGAAACAGTTTTTAAAGTAAGCTGGCCCACTGTTCCTCTCAAATAATCAGGGAAACTGTGATTAGTAAGTGCCACTACATGGATTTTCAGTCCTTAACTGCTCAGCTTCAGATTATGCACCCAATTAGCCGTTCTCAAGCTTCTTTTCGCACAGATTCACAGTCAGGATTAAAAAGGCCTTTGCTAAACTTACATGGAGACTTCACAGATGCCGCACAAATAATTGATGAGCAAACACTGCTTTATCACTTTATTTGGTGTGTTTAAATTAGGTGGTTACCGTGACAACCCTTTCCTCCCGGGGTCTATGGGACATTTAAAACACTATAAAATGTTATTTAAGATATTTAGCAGAAATAAAAAGGAGCAAGGAAAGAAGGACTGTTTTCTCTGGACCTTCCATCTCCCTGAAATGATATTGAAGCACTTTATTTACCTGATGTTCAGGTGCCCTTGAGCAAGGCACTTAACCCCCAGCTGTTCCCGTTTTAAAATTAATTGCTGCGGTGGTGCTGGGCAGGTACTCTCAGGTGTAAATTTTGTGTGTAACAGTGAGTGGGAGGGAGAGTAATCATGCAGCGTGACCCTCAACTGAATAATAAAGCTTGTGTTGAATAAATTGTTTATTCAAACTTTTTATTAATATTAGGATTATTTATCAGCGCAAGTTTTTTAATCAACTCCTAAAATTAATCCTGGCCAAAAATGAAAAATTTAAATTAAGAGATGTATTATCTGACAAAAGCATGCAAAAGTACTTAATCTACAAAGTAGTTAATATTGTTTCACTGTGTTTTAATATTTATCAAAAATGGACAAAAATTCCACAGTTCTGGACTGAGGGAGCATTTGCAATGCATGGTCAGTCTGTCCAATTTCCCTCGCCGTCCCCGTAAGCCTACAGGCATTTGGGTATTAATCTCTAAGTAGTGGCAAGAGTGGCAACAAGGCTTAATTCATTTACTTAAGAGCTTTTCACGTGGGGTTTAAAAGTTAATAGGACGATCACTCCGTAGTGCATTTGATTAAACCCTCTTAATTACCCCAGGTATAATGGGCTATTAGCAAAGGCCCAGTTGTAAAAGGGCAAGTGGGAGATGATTGTTTTTATGAGGTACTTTTTGTTCACCTCTTCCAATGTCAGGATTAAACTGAATATTAGAATTTAACCCAGTTCTTCTTGGAGTGTGATACACATGGGAGTTACTACAAGTGTAGGGTATACTGTCGTTGAGTGATTTTATTTTAGAATTTTGGTATTTGGCTTTTTGAGTGTAAATTGGACTTGCTTTGAGCTGCTAAAGACAGATTGGGGACAGAAGCAAATTGGAGTCTTTTATTTAGTTAAAGTGAAATTTTGCAAACCTGGACTCATGCTGGTTTGAGCTGTCGCGTTTATTCTCAGTTTTTCATCCGACACCTCAGCGATTGTCAACATGTACGCCTCTCCAGAGCTTCCAGAATAACAGCCTAAAGAATTCAGATTATGGTGTTTAGCAGATGAACAATGATGTTTTTTTGTAATCACAGTTTTTACCCATCAGTCCTCAGTGAACTCGGTGGAAGCCTTTTAGTATCTTATCACAGTAATCATTATGGATTACTCATGCTTTTTAGTCTGTTGAAACTCATAGACTAATAAAAAAGCATGAATTTAGTAAGAAAGTGAAAATATCAAACACCGTGTCTGCTTAGAAAAATTCTGTCCCTCGGACACATGTAGTGGATGACCCCTGCTATAACCTTTTCTCCCTTTCCCCCCTTCTTCTCTACAGGCACTTTCTCTTTAAAACGGGCACAGGAACGACACCTTTCTTCGGCGCAGCAGCCCCTGGTTACACCATGGCAACGGGGACGGTCTACTCCACACCAGCGCGCCCTTTGCCCAGAAACAGCCTGTCCAGAGGGGCTTTCAAGTTCAAGAAGTCGCCCAAACACTGCTCCTGGAAGTGCACCGCCCTGACCGCCGTGGGGATAGCTGTGGTCCTGTCCATCATTCTCTGCTACTGCATAGGTAAGAGGTTTTTTTCATGTTTCACAGACATTTTGAAATGTATCTGCATCTCATCCACGAGGAGAATTTTCTCAGATTATCTGTTCTGAAATCACAGCCAAACGACAGCATTAGAAACCAGTGCATGACAGATTACGGCACGTAATTAAGCTAATCATATTAATGAGAGCTAAACATGAGCTTGATCGGTCTCTTTTTGAGCGCACACACATTTCCACAGTCAGACTTATAGCAAGGCATAGAAATGATAATGTGAGACTTGACTGGTTTGAAACTGGATTCCCTGAAGTCTTGATTTCGCCCCTGAGAGTTAAAAACAAAAATATGCAGACTCAGCTTTTGATGTGGGACTCTGCAGTGATAAAAGAAATAAACAAGAATGCAACAGTCAGTTAATATATATTTAATTATTAGGTCTGATTCCATAAAAGTTGAGCCACTGTGTAAAACAATTAAAACAGAATGCTGTCAATTTCAGAATGAATGTATACATTACATCAGATATCTTGTCGTTGTATTGAATTGAAGTAGGTTTTTTGCAGCAGCTTTTTTTTTAATTGAGGTCATCTGATTTAGTGGCATCTAGCAATGAGGTTATAGATTGTAACAAACTCAATACCTCTCTGCTCACCACGCTGGAAAACTGCAGCGACCTTTAGATATTGTGAAAGTGTAGAAGCCACTTTTTTGTTCATTCTGAGCTACTGTATAAACCAGGCGGTGCAGTCAACAAGATCTCCAACCTAAATGACAGAGTAGGTCTTTTGTCATTGCCACCCAAAACGACTCATAAGAGCATTTTGTCAAAATGACCCAAATGATCGTTTCACAGTACAGAGCAGAGTGTTCGTGGTTGTTAAATAAAAAAAAACTGCAGTTTTTATGAATTTAGTCTACAAAACCACTGATCTAGGTTTAGGGCAAAAAACGTCCTGGTAAGGTATTATCAAAGACAGGTTAAACTGTAAATAAATGTACCTAAATGACAGAATAAAAGTAGCTATGAGGGTGATATGACTACAGGAAGAGACATAGTGACATATAAACGTGATGCAAGGAAGTTCAGGGACATTTGAATCTCATTGATTACTTCTATTTTCATGAAATAAAACACTTTTCAGGTGATTATTCACTAATTTAAACAAAGTGGTGGCTGTTTTATTCCATATCCTGCCAGTACATCCTTCTAAATTCTACACACTGTTCCTTTAAATTTGCAGCATGAAAGGAAAAGGAAAATGTCAAAACAATAAAACATGCCACTTTAATGGTTATCATCATTAGACCTTAAAGTTTTTTCATCTTGACTTGCAATTTGTGCTTAAAGACTATTGAGCTGATAATTTTGACTTGCTGTCAGTGAGTTGAGGCTTGATTCGAATATTCCCCCAAAGTACTTAAAATCTTCTCTGCCCATGTCTCTCTTTCTGTCTCAATCATGAATCACTCGTTGATGCATTCACCGCCACATTCTGGCCAGCTCCTACTCTGTATGGTTGACGACACATTGGCGTCATCAGTTCAAGGCTGCACTCCTACTAGCCTTCAAACTTGCAGTCTGCACCAACTCTGCGGTAGCAATTTTTTAAAAAGTCCTCTTTTCCTTTTCAAGTCAGTACACTCAGAAGGTTCAGTCCCTGAACGTGTTTGGAAGTGGTTCAAGAGGTGAAAGTCTTATCTGTAAACTGCTCACATTACCAGATATTTTAGGCTGAACATCTGTACCGACTGGGGGCTGAGACCAGAACTTAATTCTCCATTCTCAGGAGGTGCAACTCAGGGAAAAATCAGCCTGAAATCCGAGTCTGGCATGAGGATATTTCTGCCTGCAGATGAAGTGTGATTCTTTGTGTCAACACTATAAGATGTCGGCAGTGTTGGATGTTTACGTCTTAATATTGTGCATTTGAAACAAATCAAGCATCGAGCCAGATAAAATTAACAATACACTGAGGCTTTGCTATGAAGATTGCCTCTGAATACTTGCTGTTATTGTCTGATGTGGAGGTGCAGCACAAGCTGTCATGCGGGTGCATGAAAAGCAGCAGTTTCAGCGCCAGAAGGGACATATTTCTTTTAGTTTTAAGGAGAGAAAACATGACTCCATTATCCGCGGTGGCATTAGACAATCTTTAGACATGTCATTCGGTCAAACGGAACAAATGATAGACAAGCTGCCTGCAGTGAATGTAGCCAGAATGCCTCTTAATCTGTATGAAGTTTGATCTCTGCCAGGAGTATTTCTATTTCACTGCCTTTTCCTTTTTTGCAGAAATTGCAGATGTCCTGATATGATTCAGTCGCGTCTGTCTGAGTAAGCTCTCAGTCAGATATGCAGACATGGCCCGAGTAGTTTTCCAACAAGACATTCCTGTCTGTTTCCCTTTGACAGGGGGCTGTGCATCATCTCCACACTTCAGATCCCCGGTTCACAGAATTATTACATGTCCTCGGGGGTTCCCGTTGAAACACAGACAGGGCGGTTCAAATGGCCAGCGCAGATGGCAACGTCAAAATGAAACACACGTTGAGAAGCTGCACTCTTATAACAAAGGAAACGGGCTTTAAAGAAGACCTTGGTCCACAAAGCCTTTGTTGTGCTAGAACCAGAACTTGCTTATTCTGTCAAACAGGAAATGCTTTTATCCCGGTCAGGAAGATAAACTAATGCTCATCCTCTCCCCCCTCCTTGGGGGCATTATTTCCTATGAGAAGGCATTCGGACATTTTTTTTTACAGCATGTGTCAAAGCTGACTTCTTGCTAACCTTTAGAATCTTGACCACAGTAATAAACCTGTTACAGATTCATGTCTCCTCATGCCCTCCCTTGTCATCCAAGCCCTTAATCTTTACACTGTGCCTCACTCCCTGAGCGGATATATAAGTATTCATCCAGCTTGGAGGCAGGGGAAATGTGACACAGTTGTATAAGGAGAAATATGGGGTTGTTGTGGAAGATCCTATAACCAGTGTTTTATTGGTGAATAGGAAGGGGAGTGCTCTCTTGGAGGAGAGGTCATAAATGTGGTATATCAATATCAATATTCACAATCTCTTTATTGACTTAACTGCTTTGTTACTTGTTGTCGTCCATGATCTCACATCGTAAAATTAGTATGGATATATACATACGTTTTTATAACTTAGGTGCTCCTCTGCGTGCAGGAATCAGTTGCTATTTTTATTTGCGCCTGTGACAGATCTGCTCAGTTTACAGAGTGGAAAACGAGCCGAAACCGTCATTTGTTCAGCTGTTGTCACTAACAGTTGTAGCAGATTGGATTCATTCACAACATTTTCATCTCAACAATCACCAACTTGTTTAATTGTAGACCTGTCGGATGTTTGGGAATTGTATTTTTGGCGCGAGTCCAGGTTGTGTGCATGGTGCTGCAGC
>CAFUXE010000334.1:1145092-1155182 GCA_903364295.1 Serranus cabrilla
CAGCCCTCTGCCACTTGCCTCAGGTGTCTGAGAGTGTTTCCACCACTTCCTCTCTCTTTCATCCACCGCCAATTCACCTGCCAGGTGCAATGACTCAAATAGATGCAATGTGCACTCATGCTTTAATACTTTTCTACTGTCAACTCACACAGTCCCATTAGTACAAAGACAAACTCAAAGACAAATACGGGCACACCTGCATCAGTTATATGTTAAAATGGGACTGTGTTTGAAGTTTATTGTATCATATTATTCCATTTTTGTTTTGTTCCGTAGCTCAGGTTAAAGCTGATATACCTCATGGTATTTTCGAAACAAATAGCTCAGTAAAGATGTTTTTTTAATACGGAATAAATTTCAAGAACAGCGTGCAGAACCGTTACAAGACTGGACCCTGGCTGACCGACAACAGCAGCTTCTGTAATTCAAATGAGGCAAACCTGCTGAGGTGAGGCTTTCCGCTTCCAGTTCTGCAAACTGGCCTGATTGGAAGAATTTCAGCAATTGTTCAGATACAGGGGAGGCCAATCAGGACCGAGTCCAGCTTTGATGCTCTGATTGGATGCAGGAACAGCATGTGGATTCTTGGAAATGCACTTTAAATTGAACAGCACAAACAAAACCAAATGTGCACAATATCCTGGCTGAGCACGCTGGATCAGAATGGTTATTAGGAGAAGAGAAGATGTGCTTCTTTTGTCTGACATTTGCCTTTTGAATGTCAGACATATTTAGAAAATATCCGAATTAAAAGGATTTTAAAATGCAACATGGTTATCAGCTGCTTTGTGGGAGTGCATCTCACAGATTTTAGGAAGAAACTAATTCCCTGGAACCTTGCACCTCAAAAATTTAATTTATCACGATGGTAGAAAATCAATTTGGGGTTATTAATGTGTTTTTCAGTGAGAGCTGGTTGATTAAAGTGATGGCTTTCATGAAATTGCTGACATGGTGGGCACTTTTCGTTCTAACAAGGCCGTGCCAGTGACCAGAGGAGAGTGGATGATACAGGTGGCTCCGCTCATTGGGCGATGAGTACTGTGTGGGGGAAAATAAGCCGCTTCTGATACTAATCTAATTCTAAAACATTTTATAAATTTCACAGAGACTTGCAGAAGGAGACAGGGAGCTTGCTTCAGTTGCCACAGGACCAAAAAAACAAACCCCATCTTGGTCTATCTTGTGTTAGGGAAGCTGTTGTTCCATTTGAGGTTGTTGGAGATACTATATCAGAAAACAGGAACATCTTAGCCATGCTCTGAGCCATGCGGCTTATTTCGAGAAGTCCCCCGGGGATGTTTTTGGAGAGATGTGCAGGCAGGTTCCAGCATAAAACAATGTTTATCTCAATAATTTTGAGGCTGTTGAGCTCCAAGTTGTTGTTGGCACACCGTGGCTCCAGATGGGCCACCTCTCTCTGTGGTAAATGGACTAATTATTCTTGGTGACGATGGCCATCAGAATGGCGTCCTCTGCATATTTTAACAGGAAACACTTAAGAAGTTTTATACTCATTTGTTTTAATGCCTTGGGTTGCTTAGCTGAATAATTAATTATTTATTTTCCCCCATAAAGAAGAGATACAACTTTCATCTGGAGCATAATTAGCGCTGTGTATTCCAGGTAACAACACCGAGAATCATGTGAACAAGATGGGGGATTTGCTGTGAGAGCAGCCAGGAGGATTATCTGGGGCTCGTGGAACATTTTCCAGTGCAGAAGTGTTTGTGCTTCTGTACACTAAATACCACGTGGATGTTAGAGCTCAAGCAAACATGTTGTGAACTTGGAAATTCAACCTCCCATTTATCGTCAGTGGAGGTGTTCCACAGGGCAAATTTTGACTTCAGAGATTAGAGGCTAGCTTTGCAGCTTCTTGCTCAGGAAGAGAATTGCTCATAGCCCATAAATATTAATTGAACTGGCCTAGGCTGCAGGAATAACTTATGCAAATTCATAAATTGAGGGCTATTCACCTCAAAGCAATTTGTTGATGAGGTAAGTGGGGATTCTGGTCCTGGCGCACTAAGAGCAGTGAAGAGGGGAAGGCTGTTGGTGGTTCTGCCGTGTGTCTGATACACAAAAGCCTGCCGCCACACACAGTGGAAAGTTGGTGATACTGGAAGAGTGCACAGTGTTAAGCTGTGGAGAGTCCCTGGACTAATCATGTTAAACGAGCTAAAGCCCTTTTCAACCGCAGGGACTCGGGTCTAAACTAAATTTGGGTACATTTTACCGCCCCAAGAGTCCCTGATCGGGGGGGTAGTACTTTCTAAAAGTTCAGTAACTTTGGGGGTGGGGCCTGTAGTGCTGAACATGTCGGACTGGTCAAGCACTGCAGAGATTCACAGGAAAGCATCAACTGCTAAAAATCTGCATGTTTTTTTTATTTTTTATTTCAGTTGCAAGGCAACAAACCCCTTGTGTTTTAGAGCCGTCATGTCATGTCTCCTTTGGTAAAGCGTGATGTCCTGTCTTCTGCCAGTCAGCTTAAAAAGGGATTTTTCTCTCAGCATTGAAAGGGTTCATTTTCCAAAATACCTCATGCTAAATTCGTAAAAAAAACAAAAAAAACAGGTTTTGTTAAGTAAAAGATTATGCTACCTTCTACTCTTTAAGCAACACCTTAACCTGCTTTAATTTCACACTTTCAATCATTTCGCAGGAGTGGGTGTCATTTCTTTTTTCAGGCGGAGGGTGTTTCACTTCGGGGTTAATGCTCCATGTCCTCAGTTGATCTTTGCAATTTGGGACCCAGCACAGCACAGTGTTTTCTACTGCTTGTGGAGCCTTTTCCTCAGTTTAAGTCAGCATAAGAAATTAAGATATTTACACAGTTAGAAGTTTGAAAAGTAAAAAAAAAAAGGATTTTTGTAGGCCAAGGACAAAGGACTGTACAGTATGTTTGGATTCAGTGTTGGGGACAAATAAGACTATTTTTGGATGATTGTCTTATTCTTGGCAGATTACGTTACATTGCAGATTTTGTCTGTGTTGCCAGCCTATTTGTAAATCAGTACTGAGATGTATCCGAATCTGGTTGAAGATGGAGAGAAATTCAGAACATTTTTAAACCCTAATAGTGTCAGCAACAGGAAATCTGATTGATTCAAGTATGTGAAGCAAAAAAGAAAACAAGTGCACTCATCTTGTGGGTCTTCACACTGGGAGGTACTGTCTGACTAGTCCATTCAGAAAGAAATGTCAGACTTGTCAAAGATATTGATGGACCAGTCAGCATTAATTTGTGTTGTTGGTGATGTTGCTGGTTTGCTTCAGCCACA
This sequence comes from Serranus cabrilla, assembly GCA_903364295.1. Taxonomy (NCBI): domain Eukaryota; kingdom Metazoa; phylum Chordata; class Actinopteri; order Perciformes; family Serranidae; genus Serranus; species Serranus cabrilla. Next base: position 1,148,380 of record CAFUXE010000334.1, read on the forward strand.
AATGAAATGGATTCTGACACTGAGGTTGAGGGTGGCTGCATGTGCTGTGTACCCACATCATCACTCAGTGTTAAATCTGCATTATTTGATTGGAACTCAAGGCTACGGAGCACCTGTTCATTTGATCTTCCAAGGACGGAGCCGTGTCTATTCTCGCTAAACTGACGCCAAGTATATTCATCAGCAGGCTTTAAACAAAACGCGTGCCTTATCTCTTAACAAGGCTCTGATTGATACACTGTTCATCCAAGTTTTCAATCTCTCTTTTGGTCTCCTTCACATTTGATATCCGTACTGGCCTCACATCCACCTCTCAAGTTATTTGCTGCAGTCAATATCCATCTTCCCAGCGAGCGGCGAGTGTTGGAGAAAAGTTCCTCTCGCAGATCAAATGGTCGGAAATCAAGATGCTTCCTCAGCATGTTCCCTGCCTGGTGACTTTGAAGGAGATTGGCCCTCTCGCTGCGCTCGCAGGAGCACCTCAGTCTCCCAAAACAACAAGAACACAGTTTGATTGCATCCAATACTGTGACAATAAAGCAAGTTGGCTGAATGAAAGCCAGATGCAGTTTAGTTATCTAAGACAACGAGAGAAGTGTTGAGGCATCTTACCCTCTCACTTCCTCCTCCTGCTGTGACTGTCTGTCTCAATAAACTGGCTTACTCTTCTTAAAAGACTTCACTTTCTGTCTCTTCCTCCGTCTTACTCTCTTCCACACACATGTAGCTGCATCCCCGTGTCCTTCCCGCTTTGTATTAGACTTGGAGAGTTCAAGTTTTTTCCAGTATATCTTGTCTGCTTGTCTGAAGTGAAAGCTTTGTGTCAAAATAGAAATTCTGCTCTCTTTGATACAGTAGCTGTTTGTGTAGCAACACTGTAGCACATTAATGAACAGTGCTCCCCTAGGAAAGATGATAGAGCAACAGGGTTCCTAAGTATTGATTGAAATGACTTTGTCTGGCCTCTATCAGGGCTGTGTTTACACAAAAACCAACCATTGCAGAGTCACAAAAACTAAAATGTTGGAAGTTAAACTGTTGTTTTCCTGCCTGCACTGGACCCATCCATTGTGTTCTCCCACAGGTCTTTTGTGCTTAAGTGGCACGATTGCTTTTGTGCAACTATTTGCTTATTTGTTTATCCATTTCTACAAGCCCACGCAGCTTTTTTGTGTATTTCACAGCAATGCACCTTTTCGGCCTCAATTGGCAGCTCCAAGAGTTGGACAACCAGCCGGCTTTTGAAAACGGAGGAGTTGGGAAGACAGGGCCCACTCAGTCGAGCGTAGTGACAGCTCTGGCTGCTGACGGTGAGAAAATAAAAGACTGACATCTGAATAAACCACTAATTAACATTCAAATGAGCCTTTACAGGGTTAATGCACTAGAATGATACTGTTTATTCCTTTGTTGGCTGAAATGCCTTTTGGGCAAGGTAATTGGCACTGCTTTTTCATTCTATTTTGTGCCACGAGGGTTAAGTTTGTATTTGCAGAAATTAGAGAAATAAACCTACAAAATTGATTGCTTGGCACAAGCAGGGTGTTGACCAGTCATCCGGCACACTTGGATGAAGACTCAAGTCAGAAATGAGGGACATGAAGCTGCATGTAATTAATTCCTTTTAAAATTAAATGGGGACCACAAAAAAAGGTCAAACAATATTAGCTAATTAAATCAAGTGAAAGGTTCAAATGACGATTAAAAAAGACAAATTGCAACAGCGATCCTTTTGGCTTCCAGAATGACAGAGTAAAATGTTGGGCGCTCGATGCCCAGTCAGCCCTTACAGTTTATTGAGATCTTTCACCTTCTGAATATTAATTGACTGATTCCAGACAGCTTTGTACTGCCTAATCATAATCTTAGACCATTGTGTATTCAACAACAAGCAGGCAGGCCATCTCAGCTCACCTTTACAGCAAGAGCCACCAAATTAATCTTTAAGCACACTGCGGTATTTAGAATGCACGGCCATGAAAGCATTAATTGAGTTGAGTAGGCCAGGCAAAAGCTCAATTGTTTAAACTCGGCTAGATTTAAATCCTCATAAGTACTGCTAATTAAGATAGCATGAGGCAGGTTTTGGACTGTTTAAAGGCAATCAATAGCCGGCTATTATTCTCCCCAGAGGTAAACTTGGCTTCCAGTCTTCACTTTGACTGAAGCTAAAGTGACAGGCAATGGCCTCATTACACACGCAACAGTGAGGGATGCAAATAATGGAGGCCTGGTACAAACAGATACACCCACAGAGAAAGTACACAGAGGTCCACACACTGAGACGCTTCTTTTGCGAGATGCGAGAACAAAGGTTGAGGCATTATTATGTAGCAGGACAACTCTGCATCATCCACCTAACAAGTTAAAAAGTCATCGCCACAGTAAATTGCAAAGGGCGAGCTGCATTCCTTTCACAGCGGAGCTTTAGATGGCAAGGACTTTAAAACGCTTTGCAGATTTTTCTTCTTAACTATGAAATCCGTTCTTGTAATTGCACCTTGCAGACTGCAGTTTTTCATGTGAGAATGAGTCATATTAAAACCGGCCGATGCTCCATCTTTGGCACTGTAAGGACACAGTTTAGGGACATCATTCGCAAAATTGTTTTGATTTGCTGTTATTGCTCTGGCAAGGTAGCGCTCAGTATATATGACAGATTCCATTTAGACCTTATCTGAGATGAGGCCTTACTCTATGAGTCATCAGGACCAGAGAAAAGAGCCTGTTAGAGTCTTATAAAAAGCCAATTATAACTGGTCTTTTTTCTTTCTTTCGGTGAGCAGTGCATCATGGACCACAGGGAACCATTACTTCTAATCCTGTCTTGCTTGGTCACTGCTCATTTGGAAAAGATATGACTATCTTATTGTCCCCGCTTGAATAAAGGAATAAAGACTTTACTGGAAAGCGAAAGATGGAATGCAAAATTTACTGATATCCAAAGATCAAAGACTCACACAAAAGCCAAGATTGTATTTTAGATGTGACGGTTTTAGCTGATGACTTGAAAGGCTCTGTGATGACTGATTTATGCTTTATCACCCTTTTAACTCAGCAGAATCTTACATAATCTGAGTGGGCTTGTGTTTCTGTATTCTAGGAAGGACTAGTGTGCTTCTTCAGGAGAACAACTCCATCGATACGGGACAGGTCGACATAGGGAAGAGGGTGGGTCAGAGCGTCCCGCCAGGGGTGTTCTGGCGTTCCCAAATCAGCATGGAGCTGCCACGCTTCCTGAAGTTCAACATCTCGGTACAGAAGAATGCGCTGATTGGAGTTTATGGACGAAAGGGTCTCGCACCATCTCACACTCAGGTAAGGTCTTTTCTAAATGTTCTTCAAATAGGTTATGATACTGACAACTTGTAACTCAAATGAAAGTTGAATTTATTAGCAATAAAGTGTTGTTTTCTTTAAAATAAATGAATTCATATAGCACCCTTCAAAAGCAGCCGTCAGAAAGCTCTTCACAACAAAACACATAAATGCAATTTAAAAAGACAAATCAACAGATTTAAAATCTGGGCATCCAGCTAAAAACATTAAAAAGCCATCAAAAAACTAATAAAAATGTATTCTAGACAGACGGGTCTTCAGCAGCTTTTTCAAAGTGTCCATAGATCTGAAGGCCAGAGGAAAACATTTCCAAAGTTTGGAATCTACAACCTCAAAATCACACTCTCCGTTTGTCTTGAGCCTGAAGCAACGAACAGCCAATAAACCCTGATCAGAGGACCGCAGAGAGCTGCTGCTGGGCTGCAGGAGCTCTAATTTAGGGTATAACGTAGGTATATAAAATCATATATACAGTGTATAGTAGGTGAGTAGGCTCGGGGGTTTTCAACCAGTAGCTTACCATGGCTAATGTCAGCAAAGTAAACAACTCTGCTGACATTACTGGGTCAGTTCACTGGATATTACTGGGATTTCATACTGTATTCTTTATATAATTTAATTTGAATGTTATTAAAAACATCCTGTTCATGGCTTTTTCCAGTATTTGCAACAAAAAGCAAAGGAAATGACTCAGGTGACCTATGAAATATAATCAAAAAATATTTAAAAACATGTTGATAGCTGTTAACAGTATTAATATGAATGGAAACAGAACAGGTGAAATATGAGTAGGAACAATTTTTTTTCTGATTATTACAGCAGATGAATTCAGAACAAATGTCCTATCATGCGGTTAACAAAGGGAAAATTACACCCTTCCAGCAAGTTCCACAAAAACTGGACTAGTAGTTTTCCTGTAATCCTGCTGACAGACAGAAAAACAGACAGAAAACACAGGTAATAATGATTCTCCGTGGGTTAATCACTACAAGCTTTGTGATCAGTTATTAATGTGAGAAATGAATTATAGCAGCTTTAAGGATGTAAAGAGGCCATTTCACTGAGTCTTACAGAAGCCTATGAAGCTTTTTATCTGCTCTTATGAGGTCCCTTATTTAAATTCCTCACTTGTATGCGTTTGCAAATTAGAACTGGGCACTAGTTTAGTTTCAGTTTTCTCCTCTCAGCTTCGATTTGCCTGTGTGGGCATGCACGTCTCTCACTTCCACTAAACGTCTGCCATTTGCAAATTGAAGTGTTTCCAAAATGTCTGATGTGTCACTTGAATGACATTTCTGGGCATCCGAATGTCCGATGTCTGCTGATGGTGATGGAAGCACTCAGACAATGGCTATTTTCCACCACACTTGACTGCAAAAGCTCTTAGCTTCACCTTCTTGACATTCTCTCTTAGTAAAGATGGGCTTCAGTCAAGTGTAGACAGTTAGGGCCACACTTTGATGGAAGAAAGTCAGATGCGAGTGACAACAGGTGAGCTGGATTGCACTTTCAAGGTGAAAAAAGGGAGCCCAACAAAATCAAAGAGCAGAGGGTACTAATTAACAAGACACTGCTTTTATGTCTCGGGCAATTGTTGCACAGACACTCAAGATTGTCAATGCTGGACACTGTGTCCATTGTGGCCACTTCTAAATTACATACTGTTCAGGGACCAGGGGCACAAATCAATGCATTTACTTAACTGAGCATGAAAGACCCCAATGAGAGATATTGACTGTTCGTCGTATTCACAGCTTGGAAGACAAGACAACATTTAAGTGCAACAGGCTTTCCACCTTTCTCAAACACAGACTTCCTCCGTCTGCTATCGAGTGTCTGTCTGTGCTGATTCAAACCAAACAAGTTAGAAGAAACAACTTTTGTACTTTCTTTCTTAGGAATTTTCACTCAGTTGCTATCAAAAGGCAGTCTAAGTTCACTCAATCTAAAGTCTGAAGCATTTGCAGGCTCCGAGCGTTCCTCCTCTGTCCGTGGGGCATCCGGCAGTCTCTCCACGCTTGGTCTCTTGCCTGTTATTCACTGGTATTGTTGGATTGAGATGAGTTGGGGGGGCTTTCACACCGGCTAATCGAGATGTATGCACTTTGCCAGGAGGTTTAGGGGTCGTGGGACGAACTGTTTTATTACTTCCCCCTCAAGCCAACAACACAAAGAAGTCAACTTCCGCCAGGTTAATATCCCTCCCCTGTCCCCCTGCTCTACTCAAAGGGGTTTAAATCACAGTGTTGACTTCACCTGCCCCTCTCTTAATGCTCTCTTTCCTGTCGTTTGCAAGTCAACTGAAAGGTTGCTCGGGTCCATGTTTGTCACATTCCTGAGCATTAAATCCCGTTTTAATGCATTTTCTTGTCCCTCTCTTTGAACTGTTTCGGAGCCCATTGTGTGGGCTAGATATGAGGCTGGATGTTGTGCACATACTGATTTAGAGCTGCAACAATTAATTTTTGGCCACTAGGCAGAGGAGTACTTAATAATAAGATGACAGATGGAAAGCGCTGACATATGACCGGCTTATTAAGTTGTTCTGCACAACGTGTGAGCCAACAGTTGCAGACTTACTCATCAAATGGAAACAACAACATTAATTTGGAGATGTGTTCCCGGCCACCTGATGAATTTAAACTCTGGTTTTGTCTCCAAAAACTCTCAGAAAATTATCTTTTTGAGGACCTTTACACACCTGAGCATGAAAAATAAAAAAAAAAGATAAAAAAAAAATGAAATACCCACCTGTGAATAGTTCACATCCAAACTAGTTCTATTCATTCCTGCACAATGTGATTAGTTAATGCAAGTCGGTCGCTCTCCAAATTAAAAAGGAAAACTTTTTTGAATTATGTGCAAATCTACAGCTGTCAAAAGACAAAAACAACAGTTCAAAAATAATATATTGACGTGCAAATTCATGGGGGAAAAAAACACCTAGAGTGTGAAGGCCTTTGAGCAGCGAGGAGTCCTTCTGCTGCTGTTGCCGGGCAGGCAGTGCACAGTGGGTTTATCATCTCTCTCTTTTTTTAGCCCTCTACTGCTTCTGGAAGTCGGCTGGTTGGTGAAGGGTTTCTTTGATTTCATTGCGGGCCATGAAACCAATGCACTGAGCTGAAAGCGGCAAGAGTCACATTTGTTGCACATGTATAATAATTTCAGCACAGCCATTTGAAAGAATGCTCCTAATAAAAACATTTATTGGAACAGCTTTAAAAAACAAAAATGACATTTTTATTGGGAGTAATATGAAATATTTTTAGGGCTTATTCCCATTTCCCCTTTAATTTTTTTTATGAGTGGAAAAACAATTTCAATTACAATTTCTCAAAATACTTTTGTGACTCTTGCTGATTTGCAACTAAAATAGGTTTTTTATAGTATCCCCAATTTCTATCTCTTTATTTTGTATTACTGCATGCATCACTTCAAACTAGTTAATATTTAACAACTGGTCT
>CAFUXE010000334.1:1155216-1178420 GCA_903364295.1 Serranus cabrilla
TAAATATGCTTTAAATCAAAATATAACGTCTGAAATTTCAGTCAACAATGAAAACTGACACACAACTGTGTATCATTTGAAAATCAATAGCTTAGACTTTAATCCAAGCTCTCTGTAAACAGCCTTATCGTTGGATTTAAATCCACAGTGCAAATATGTATGCTTCTCACTCTAAGCAGCCCACAGACTCTCTCCCACCCTGAGCCTTCACTATAGGCTCCGTACATCTGCGTAGCTAACAACTGCCTCGGCCAGGGGATCTGTCTGCATCTGCTGTGCTCCTCTGCAGCCTATAGCTTGTCTGGGGATTGCTGGTATGTGTTACAGTGTTTTCTGCTGCAGTGCTCTGTACCCTACAGCCTCAGTCAGAATGAGGTTCAGGTGTTGAGCAGGTGCACTGAGAGCAGATGCGCCGCTTTACTCGTTTCACTTGGCAGGAATGACTCGTTACTCCTTGTTTACCCCGTAAATCAATGTTTGTTTGGAGAAAAAAAAAAAAACACAGACGGTTATGCTGCAATCCCAACATATAGGAAGGAAAGATAAGCCCGGGGTGTATTCTGTTACATTTATTTTTATATATACACTGTTTATGGACTGTGTGTGCTGAACTGTATACTACATCTGTTAGTTTCTCGTGAAAAAATCTGACCTTAACAAGAAAATATTGGCTTAAATTTGTTATGTGTTTTCAGTTCAGTTCAGCTTTCTTTAATTTAGCAGAATAATCCAGTCAGTATGCCCACTGCATTCCAGGGAGTTCTTATTAAAAACAAAACTATTAAACTATATCAAAGAGTTGCTACAGTTTTGTATTGACTTTAATTAAAAAGAAGATACATAAAATTGTGGATAGATGTCATGACAAAAGAAAGCTTTACACTTTGTTTATCCTTCCATCTGTATTTTGTGCAGGTGCACCAGCAGTGAAAACTCTGAATTATAAGTACACACATCTACACAGTACAGCATCAGTGTTCATTTAAAAGATTATAATAAACACTTTGCAGGAGTTTAAGTGCACTCTCGACAGAGTTAACAATATATTTTTGGAACATTTTTGAGCATTAGCCCCAGAGCCATATCAGCTTTATCAGTACACAAACAACTCTTCAAACAACATCTATCAACTCTAAATAACTGTCACCGAAAAATCAACATTTATTATACTCGAATATTTGCTGGGTACACAAACCTGTTCTGCTTGTGTCTTGCATTACGGTTTGTCTCAGACTGTTGGGGAAATCACTGCAGGAGCTGCATACAAAGCACCCACCAGAAAAAAATCTAAACTTTTTGAACTGTCTTGCCTCTTTACTGTCTGATTTAATCAAACCGACATTAACAATCATCTGCATCTGTCGATTCTGTTTGGCTGCTGTTTTGCAGTATGACTTTGTGGAGCTGTTGGACGGCAGCCGGCTCATCGCCAAAGAGCATCGGGCTCAGAGTGAACCGGAGCCGAGGTCCAGGCTGGATCATCCGGTCAGCGTCCACCAAGCCGGATTCATCCAGTACCTGGACTCAGGGGTGTGGCACCTGGCGTTTTATAATGACGGACGGAGTGCAGAGACGGTGTCCTATAACACCATCATCCAGGGTACGAGGACGCACATCTGCTGCGATGACTAATGACTGTGATTGTGTGATGTGTAATGACATGTTTGGAAGACTTTAATTTCCTTAAACAGCTGCGCCTGCATGAGCAAACAGTTAGGTTGTTGGAAATTGAGGCTACCGCACAAACAAGCTGAGCTTTTAAAACTTTGAGCCACCTAGGAGGCAGATCTAAGTTTCCATCGGCGGGTAGTGGATTATTGGGCTCGACACTATAATACGAGGCCATACACCGCATTGATCCTTCCCTCCTAACAACCTCTTCAGCGTTCTGAAGTCTGTGAAATTTCCTTGTGGGGTTTTGAGGTAGGAAAAACACTAAAGTTGAGTTAACATTTTTCTATTTCCTTTGGGGAGTTCCATTGATCCGACCCTACAAATATGAAGGTATCGATGTGTGAGGTCAAAATTGCCTGGGACCGACACTGGCTCAATGAACATCCAATACAAGTCAGAGTAATAACAAAAAAGTTTGCCCTCTTAACACCGATCAAAATGAGGGCCCTGGTCTTTTGGGGGCGCCGTTCATGAGCGATGGTCTGTTGAATGAACACAAGATCTGTCTGTAGGATATGTCAGATTAACTTCAACTCAGAGAGGATTTGAGCTGTAAACACTCAGGAGATTGCATGGCTCGGGCATGATCAGTCATTCAAGGGGTTGAGGGGGGAGGAAGAGGCGGCGGAGGAGACAGGAGGAAAGCAAAATGTGTCAGGAAAATGGAATTATTTGGTCTAATTTAAAATGCCTGTGTGGCTTTTACTTAACATGGCTTAGATGGGAAGAGTCGGGGTTGCAGCATACATGTTATGGAGGCTTAGACCTTAGTGGGACATGGACAAATAGCTGTAAATGTATGCCATGCCTGATACGAGCACTGCAGATAAGGGATGCTTAGAAAGCCTTGACTCATGCAGGGCGGGAAAAAAATAGGAAAGTCGGTATCTCAGTTGTCTGGCAGTATTCCTTAAACTGTACAGTTGTCAAATGTTATATTAGGAGGAATTTCAGATTTGCTGTAATATGACAATCCGATGAGTTATTAATAGTTGGACTTGCTCGCTGCTCTTCCCACAGAATCTGTCACAGAGTGCACACACAACTGTTACGGGAACGGAGAGTGTGTGGCGGGATCGTGTCACTGCTTCCCAGGATTCATAGGACCGTACTGTTCCAGAGGTAATTATTGAGCTCACATTTTCCCCCCTTTTCTGTCCATTCATATATATATATATATATTCTCTAGTGGTATCCAGCCCTGCAAATTGTTGTTTTGTTTGCACAGGTTTTGCTTTCATTCCCACACAATGTGGGCGAATGGAAAAAAAATGTTTATGGTGCTCAAAGCAAAAAAAATAAGATCAAAAGCTAAGCCTCAGAAATGGTTTCTCATACAGCTAGATCAATGTATTGGCTAATAGTTGCTCTTTGCAGAGAGTCTGATGTCAGTTCAGAAATATATTTAAGATAATTAAAAACACCATTACAGAGAGCAGTGACAGGTGTTTATCTCTCACTTCCCTCCCTTTTTACAGAGAATTGGGGATGGGGGAGGATGGGATTTTTAGGGGAGACAGCAGGTTAACAGTAAAAGCCACATAAAAGAGGTGTATATTGTCTGAAAGCTGGCAACCTGAAGATTAATTTGAGATGCAGCTTAGCACTGTACGTCAAGTTGTTCTCGTCCTAAATCTGCAACAAACATTGCTTTTGAGGAAAATCCTGCTCAGTAAACCTTTTAAAACCTGTTTCCGTGTCCCAGCCGCCTGTCCAGTCCTGTGCAGCGGTAACGGCCAGTACACCAGGGGGCGCTGTCAGTGCTACAGCGGCTGGAAGGGCACCGAGTGTGACGTTCCCGCCTCCCAGTGTATCGACCCTCAATGCGGGGGACACGGGCTGTGCGTGGCGGGCAACTGTGTGTGCAACACCGGCCACAAAGGACCCAACTGTGAACAAGGTAAATGGAGAAAGAAAGCGTCTTCCCATTGGATTGGAAGCAGCTAGAAGCAACATATTTCTGTGTGAAGCTCTAGGGGAATCGACACAGTCCATTGATGAAACAATCGGGTGTTTTCAACTCCGCCGAGCAGATAATGCTTTGGATGTTGTTATTGATACGGTGTGTATAAATTAACTCCCTCTTAGTGTTTGGACCACATGAGGGTACAAGCTGGAACAGATTGTGCCGGGCCCCGTTGATGCAGTCACCTATTGGAATGCACCACAGTAGAAGACACCTGTTCAAATCAATCCGTCAATAGCATCTGTTCCTCCGTTTATTAAGAAAGACCTTCTTCTTTCTTGTCAACCTTTTCCACCTCCCCCCTTCACTTCAGTGCGTTTAACTTTATTGATCCCAGTGCAGACAAAAGACAATTATCAGCTCAGATTTACATGTGCAGCTCGGTGACCTTAAGCATAAAAAGCTATTGAGTTTACTAAATGACTATTTTGCGGTTTTCATTGAAGTGAAGCAATAAGAGGAGCAGACCTTAATGGGAGATGGTTCCATTTGTTGTTCCAAGCTCGCATGCAAAGGCTCCAGTGTGATGAATTGGTTCAGGTGAATAATCAATATTGGTGTCCAAGCAGATGTGGAAATGCACAGAGCAATCGGCTCCAGAGGAAGCACAATGACGTCGTCGCAAATTATCCCTACGGGTTGATTATGTTGGTCATAATTGCCAATTATTAACCTAGATCAGCAAGTTGATCTGCAAATTGTTAATAGTAATTGATTATATCTGTCTAGACACTAATTGTGCCCCTTTTCCTAGTGCCTATAATGGTGCATAATTATGCTGTCAGTACATTGGAGGTACCCTATAATATACCGTAGAGGAGCTAGAAGAACATAGGGCGGAAAATTACTACCAGACACCACTAAACACTGCAGAATTTTCAGCTGTGGCTCCCCAGCCATCATCTGGCACTCTAGCATTTCCACTCTAAAAAACGATTTTGGCTGCGGGCAGAGTCAAAGTGGCCAGGATAAATAAGTAGGTTTGATAACCTGTCAAGAAGTGGCCGACTAACAAACACCGCTGTCTTTTTAATGTCCTCAGTGGACTGTGTGGACCCGACGTGCGCGGGTCACGGAGCCTGTCATCACGGTGAGTGCCACTGTAACCCGGGCTGGGGAGGGATCAGCTGCGAGATCCTGAAGAGCACTTGTCCCGAGCAGTGCTCCAGCCACGGCACCTTCAACACCGACTCGGGGACCTGCGTCTGCGAGGCCAACTGGACCGGGGCCGACTGCTCCATAGGTCAGATCACATTTCTGTGTCACTTCATCCTGTCAGTCAAAGCCTTTTTATGTTGCCTCATGAACAGCTGCAATGAAAGATCATTTTCATTAACGATTAGTCAGCCAGTCATTTTAAAAAATTTCATAAATCGTGAAAAATGCACATCACACTTTGCTAAAGCCTGAGTTGACATCTTCAAGCTGCTTGTTTTGTTCAAATATATTACATTATGAATCACATAGGACAAAGACAAGCAACACATCTGAGGAGCTGGGACGGGATCATATTTGGCTTTTTAATACAAATAAATTCATTATTGATAGATTATTAAAATGGGTGCAGGTTAACCTTCTTTCCATTGACTAATACATTTATTTACTAATCGTTTCAGCTCTAATGTGATTGTTATTATGTGAGTTTTCTGATGGCTTTAATTCCTCATAGAGAAAGTGTTTTTGTGGAAATTCTCAAAGTCTATAAAATGGCTTTAAAAGAATTAAAATGCCATATTAATCTACTTAGAGTTGTAATCTGCAAAGACTTAACTTCATTGATTTATTCACTTAGTTATTAATGACATTAGTGCTTTGTTATTTGTACTGGACTGACAAATCCTTGTAGACAGTGAAGTCAGTTATATAATGTCTTTTTCACTGTTTTGGTGGATATTGTTTGTGTGTCTCTAAAAAAGTAATTGGCACCATATTCTTTCTGTATTTACTCCAAATAAACTCCCCCCTTGCTGTGCACAGACACTGCAGGCACAAGGTGTCCACAACAGCAGATGTATAAGCCTTTATTAACAAGCTGTAGGTTGGAAAAAAAGATTTATTTCATGCAGTACATTATGTCGACATGTGGGCGTCTTATTAAGAAACTTTTGGCATAATTAGTCAGCTTTGGAATCCAAAAAAAACCCTGTAAATATGAGGGGGGAAAAGTGATATATGCTTTAATCTTTTAATGATTTAAAATAAATAAATAAACACGATTTTAAGGTAATTAATCTTTTTTGAAATGTCATTTAGAGAGCATCAGAGAACAATTTGTTTTCCTAAATGAATATGTCACATTTTGAAATGAAACTCTTTGAATAATACAGGCAGTCAAATCAGTATCTTTCAGCTTTGCCCCCATAGGTACACATGCAGGAAACAACATTATTAATTGAAAGGTCTGGATTTGCTCCAAAGATGATGAATGGGAGCCTCTGGAGTCATGCATACATGCTTTGAGTACTGACAGTGCTGTTTTATGAGCTCTGGGTTACATCTGTCCTGTATCACCTTCAGTGAAGTTTTACTTTGAAGTGAAGGGGCGAAACTATAGCAGCTGTATACAGATTTACACTAATGAAAAGAACATATATGTAAAATGATGATGAGGCGTTGACAACAAGCACATTTCAAACTATTAATACAAACTCTGCAGGCATAAACTGGTCAATTTTGAGGTTTTGGGCTATTTTTCTCCCAAAGCTTCTTTATAGTGGAAAGAAAACATAAGAAAAACAAACATGGAGGTGTGTAGTTTAATATATTTTGTATCTCCTGCACAATATTAAGTGTTTTGCATGTTTTATATTGTTGTTGCTTTGAATTGGAATCAATATTTAGTCCTCAGATAATCATTTCCATTAAGCATGTATAAAATCTTTAAAGGCTGTTTCCTCAAAATGAGTTTTTTCTCATGTCTGAGCCAAAGATATCAACCTCCGCTCCACTTACAGACACCAAACTCGCCAGTTTCATTCATAACTATATTCTGAAGGTTTTTACTGAGGGGTTTGTCTGTATATCATTCATACCCTAATTTAAAGAACATTTTGTTACAAAAAAACATGACAAATTGATTTTATATGGCTGCTGACAGTATTTTTTCTGAAATGATTACAGAAAAAAGATATTACAATTTCCTTCTGTACAAAACTGAATAGTATATGTAATAACAAAATAAAAAATAGCTCAGATATATGTCATTGTAATGCAGGCAAATTAGCTCATATTTAATGAGCTCACATCTCATGTACATATCTAAACACAAAATTAAAATGCAAAAAATATTTTCTTAGTGTAAATAACCAACTTGAGAAGTTTCATGGTGACGTCTTTCAGAATAAAAAATACACTAATTACCTTTAGTGTCAACTTGATTAATCCCTCCATGCAAAAACAACAACAACATAAAATATCTTTTGCACAACACAGATGCACTGAAACGCTTCAAACGTCTCAGTTCTTCTCCAAGTGGGAGTAAGAAATAGGAACCTGGCCTGACTACAGATAACAAACCCATAACAAAAGCTTTCACGGGTATGAGGAGACAGATGTTGACATCTGATAGCCAGGAGTCACTCATGCTTGGAAAGAGTTGTATAACAAAAGAAAGCACAGAGGGAAAAGCTCAGTCAGGGCTGTTGCTCATATTTAAGGTTCAAAGTCGAAATATAAAAATAAAAATCATACGACAAGAATTGATATCCATTATCAAGCAAATTTCTTTGTCAAGTGTTGGACGTTTGGTGGATGGAATCTGCCTCATTATGTTTTGTTCTAAATAAATCAAACTGTGGGCGCGATCACACCCTTTAAATTTGGTAATCAACACTTGGTGCACGTGTTTGAAACGGAGCATATGCCGGCAACAAAGCTTTGACTCCTCGTGTAGCTCTTGTGAGACCCAGCATATGTTACGCTTTGAAATCCGACACAAATGTGTGTTGTTTTAAAAAAGACTTATAGATTTGTTCAGAACCTTTGCCAGCGTGTTTTATGGCTGCTTCAGGTTTTTGTAGAGGAGACGAGACAATCGTGTATTCCCATCTGCTCGCAGCACAGCTTCTTCATTTGTTACCGGCTTTGTATTCAGAGGGTTTGGCTTTCGACACAGGTAGGTGACATGTTAGTTCAAAGGCTGGCCCCTCCCATCTGTTATCTGCGCATGAGGTTCAGGTGATTTATGCGCCGTTTCCTACCTCAGAATAGACTCGTTTTCTCTGCGTTAACCCCAGAGAGGGAGACAAAATGTCCATGCTGGGCTAAACAATTAAAAGCAGAAGTTGCAGTTTGTTTCTGTCAGTATAAATGTATTTCTTCTGGCTGTAATTCAATTGAAAATTAAATTATAAGTAGGCTGGATGGTGTGTTTGAGATGATAGATGCTGAGCTTTTGAAGCAGCATGCTGCCTGTTTGGTCGCTGCCCAAGAAGAATGATTGTTTTGGTGAGCTGGGATTTTTTTTCCTGCTTCTTTTGTGTCTGTCTTTATTTTCTTTTTAAAAGAGAAGTAATTTGTTATTCTGTTAAAGTTTTCAGAATTCCACACACAATCCTCTCACTCAGCAAGATAGCTCAGGCTTGTCAATACCGAGTATAGAGCCGACTGAACTGGTGTGGTTCAAAGTTACGGTTTACCCCACCTGGGTGGGTGGAGAATTCCTTCTTAATTAATGCCGCGGTTCTTCTTCAATTAAATAAACTTTAATTAACAAGCAAGTAGCATGAATCGACCGCCCACAACCCCTATCCAGCTCGAGTCGGGGGCATGTTAAAGGCAGATAAACACTTTTGGACTAATGAAAAATTGATTGCATAGATTCTATGGGAAGGAGGGATCCCTTTGGAATCAAATGACTCCCCTCCAGAGGCATGCTTAATATTCTACAGTGTCGGCCCGACTTAATCAGAACCATCCAAGGTCTCTCAATCGAAGAAAAACTCTATTCAGAGAGCTGGAAACGGACTGCTAAAAGAGGCTCAGTGAAGGGGACCGTGGGTAAAGCAGTGGGGGCAGATTAGCTTAAAAAAATAATAAAAATACATGAACAAAATGAGTAGATGTTTTATCCTCGGCTTGTTACTTTTTGGGTGGCAGAATTATGTCTCCTGGCTTATTTTACTTTCCTGCAGCGGGACCAAGTTTTTAAAAAAAGTTTTTCGGTTATGGGGCTATATAAATTTCCTGGAGCATCTAGTCAGTTAAAATTTGAGGACATACTCGAGCTACTTTCCTCCAGCACACTGACTGCTGTTGTCACAACCGAAAGCTTTGTGGCTCTTCTGTTCAAAAGCTTTAAAAGAAGCTCTTGGTCTCAGTAAATGAACATTTCTTATTCCTTCACAAGAGCAGCCACAGCTTGTTTAGCGTTAGCTTTAGCCCGGTGGTACAGGCTGGTTTACTTAGCACCCATGGATACAATCATTTGAATGCTCCTTCTCTGAAGATAACACGGATATAACAGATGCTCCGCTGTTTCCGATGCTCCCTACTTCATGTTGATCTAACATCTCTCAGAGTCCACACATAAGAACCTGCTTAAATCCATAACCCTCGTCTCAGTCTGCCAAGACTTCATGCAAATGAGCTTCCAGAATATGTAAAACCTGAAAAGTGGTTGTTTTGGAAGTGTTTAGATGCACAAAGTAATTGCTGTGCTTTGCTTTTCTTCTGCTCTGACTTCAGACTTTTTGAACGATGAGGGTTTATTTTATTTTTGGGCATCTGCAGTGCATGGAAAAATAAAGTGGCCTATGAAATTGCTGGAGTCTTTGATAAAAGATGGTTTAAAGTGGCTGCAGGAAGAAAAATTACAATAATAACCTGTGTTCCTCTTGCATGGGCATGGAAAGAATGTCTTTTTCTATTGTTCCACTGTTATTATTGTATATTGTACGATAAGCTTTGATGTAATTTCAGATGAGGGGAAAAAGGGGTAGTTACACTGATTGCAGCCATTTGTTGATAAGCTAATTAAAGTCCTCCCCGTAGCTTTTAAATAAAATACATGTAAAGTGAGTCAGATATCCATCTGCTATCATCAGAACACATGCACAGAGTTGCTTTTTGCTCTTTTGTTTAGTTTTATCTCATCAAAGTGCATTCTAACATGCACTCATTACATTTGGATTGGCTTTAATGCAAGTAGAGAGTGCTGTGCTGCTGTGCTCTATTGTGGAAAGCTCTTTTTTTTTTTACAATGTAAATGTCAAGCACTGAGAATTTAAGAGACTTTATTACCACCGGATCCCATAAAAGTAATAACACTATATATCAAGATTAATTTCTTTTTCTTTTTTCTTTATTTGGAAGAAGATTTATTCTCTATTTTCCTCTCGCTCAACTACCCAATGTGTATTCTGGCAAAGTAGCAGCCAAATAAAAGTTGTTTGGGGATTCTAATGCAGTGCTGTGACATGTCGTATGTCAACTGCGTTTCCCACTTTGCACATATTTTTTTTCTAAAAGTATATTGAGAGCCATAAAGCAAAAGAAAGCAGTAAAGTCCTTTTTGGCTCATGCAAAATAATGCTTCTTAAAATGCCCTTTAATAGATGGTAGTAATTATAAACCAGATGAAATGTTATCAGACATTGCAGCAGCTTCTACTTCTTTTTTTATATATTTGCCATCACAATTTTAGTGATTTTCTGTAACACATTTTTCAGGAACTGTGCTGAAAATGTGTCTTGTTCACAGTTAAACTTATTGGCCCACTTTAACCGATGGAGTCAACACTTCTCTGCAAACATCAGAGCATTTTTCAGTGGTGGCAGATGTGTCTACACAGAACACAAAAATACACGGAAGAAAAAAGAACAGAAGCTACATGACTCTGTGGCTCTTTCTCTTGCAACAGAGGTGTGCGTGGTGGACTGTGGTCCCCACGGCTTGTGCATCAGTGGTGTGTGTCACTGCGAGGAAGGCTGGACAGGACCAGAATGTGAACAGAGGGACTGTCACCCACGCTGCATCGACCACGGAGTCTGCCGAGAGGGCAAGTGTGACTGCCATCAGGGCTGGACGGGTGAACATTGCACCATCGGTGAGCCACTGTGACACATGCAGCACTGTACACCTACACACACTCAACAGAAGGGCACAGACTACAGAGGAAATTCATTTATGGACAGGTTTAAAAGGGCGACTCTGGAGTGTGAATGTCAGTGTTTTCAGTACAGTTTCAAGCATCTGTTGGAAAGACGGAGATCATGACACACTTTTATTCCTGCCTGCCTACTCCAAACAAGTACCTTTGCATGACAAACTAGTGATAAGTACTCTTTGGTGATATTTTCGATGCTCGGAAACAAACTGTGCTGTGTTTCAATTTCAAGAGATCAGTGAATCAAACATTGTTGCCAGGATCTTCATCCTTGGATTTCTCTGTTTTTCTGGATGTTGAGCAGACCGAGTCACTGTGGAAAGTAACAGAACATTTACTTTAGTGCTTTGAAGTGCCTAGTATTTCCATATTTTATACACCTTCTCCACCAGATTCAGAGGGAAATATTGGACTTTAGGTTACATTGCTTGTGATGTTTCTGTAGTTTAACATGTTAATCTCTTTACTTGTGGTTCTAGCCATGGTGACTTTTACTAAATATTAACAATTCAGTGTTTCCATTTTTTTTCTTTGCACAAAAATGGCAGTTGCTGCTTCTGCACCATCAACACCTGTTCAGCAGGAAGCTATTTTTAGCCAGAGCCACCTAACACCAGATGTTGTGGCACTTTAGAGGTTTGAATTAATTGAATATGTGTCAGACCAATATTCAATTGTGGCAATATTCCAGTATATACATTTTCATCAATTTCATATCAAAATGGTGCAGATTTTACTTTCAGGGAGCAGCCCAAGCCCAATCCCCCAGAGTATCTTACTATATTAACAAAAGTAGAGATATGGGATTTTTGCGTCAGATACAGATGTAGAGGGGAAAATGTATAGATTTCCTATATGGTGGCTGATATAGAAGATTTTCAAGCTTTTTTTGATTTTTGCACCAATTCTGGACCAATATGATTTACTCAAACAAATACCTTTATTAAAGAATATTTTACATTATAGATTCAATGTATTACATTGACAAACCAACTCTAGAAATGAAAACTGAAAAAATAAATAAAATAGTATAAAATATGATAAGTTATAAATAATGCAACACCATTTCTAAATTACCCATTATTCATGGTTTTCAACATTATATATTGTTTAATAAAAGGGGTCTATATTGGAGATCAAATGATATATCAGTATGGTTTTGATAGGCCAATGTCAGCGGATAATATTGCTCAACCAATAAATTGGCCAGGCTCTAAATGAGTGAAACATGATTTATGTTTCCTCTCTGTCTCTTGGATCCACTCCAAAAAAATCTCGAGCACTTCCTTGGTCTGTGCAACACCCCTCCACAAAATTACCAGAAAAATGGGCAAGTGATTTTTCTTTAATCCTGCTGACAAACAAACAAACCAAACTAAAAATAAAACCTCCTTTGCAAAGGCAATTAAGCTGTTAACCTTCTCTCCCACTTAAGAAAATACCGAAATGTAATACATCCTTTCTAATTTCAAAATCTCTTTTTTTGCAACATCTCCCATCAACTTTGTAATTTTCCCCTCATCCATTTAGATATTCCACCTTTTAGACTGCTGAAGTGATGCTCCCGTATTAGCGAGTCAAGGGCAGGTATGTAGGGAGCGGAAAAGCCACGGGTAGGCCTCTTTGGAATATCATTTTTCTGAAATGGCAGTGCTTCACCTGGCATTAATGAGGATAATGAGTTCTGAGATGTCACTTCCTATTGACCTTTAACTCAAACTTCCTCGACACCTTACCCCCTGTCAAAGGTCCTGTAGTTAAACCCTGACACGCCGCGTCAAACAGCATCCCCCCAAGTGTCATCTCCAACCTCTCAATGACGACACCCACTCTGCGAAACAAAGATCTGCCACTTCAAACTACTGAACCCTAATTATGTATTTACAAGTTCTCTCATCAGCGAGCCTCGGTCCAGAGCGACGCTCCATCTCTGGAGGGGGGGGGGGGGGTGTTGCTGTGAGGGAGTTGTCTGAGGGGTCACATTCCTGATCTTATTAATCTTTCCCTCCTCAGGGCAGATTGTGCACCATCCATTTTCCCTTTCTTCCTTCCTGTTTAAGGCTCCCGTCAGGAAAGTAACTCCTTGCTTTGGATGCAGCGGGGATGAATAGGCAGCGCGTTACCTTTTCTTGGAGAACCGGCAGCTTATTTTGTCTTTCAAACCCTGAATAACTGCCATTTGCACAAAGCGCCTTTTAATCACATTACATGGACAGAGCTTGAATAGAGGACTTCCTCGGCCATTCTTTTGTCACAAGCATCTAGATCCTGTTTTATATGCAAGGCTTAACCCATTGTCACTGCTTTCTCACCGCTGCAGTTTACCACTGAGGTGTTTTGATTCGTCTTAGTGTACTGCTGCCTCATTGCCGTGCAGTTGTTGAAATCAGCCAAGTGGAGATGACGGCAACATTGAAAGAAAGAGAAGAGAGTGAGAGAAAAAAAAGTTTAGCATGCTGCTTCATGATGCGTTCATAATAGACTGAGGGTGAGACTACATACCTCCTGACAAGCAGACAGTAAAATGTTTTGAAGCAGGCACAGATGAAACTGGCTCATCGTCGGAAAACAAAGACTGTTTTAACAACTAGATATCAAGAGAAAGCGTGTGTTGGTCTTTGTGTCTTCCTTCGGCAAAGCAGATAGATGCTGTTAACAATGAATATTTCACTTAGATTTCGGATGATGAATTAATTTATGTTGCTTTCTATGGGCAGGAATTTAAAAACCATCCAAGGCGATTTCACATAAAAATGTGATGGTTTTGACCAGAGAAGCATCTATTATTCTGATTAATCACTTTCTGCTTTAATTAACATCTACACTCAAAGTTTGTCAAATACTGGATCTTTTTCCTCCTCACAGCAGCTAAACTGTGATTCTGCTCCTTCTAATCTGCAGCGTCGGTCTCTTTTGTCTCCCCTCTCTCAAACCAATTTTCTACTTGTTTTGTCTATTTGCATTTCTTTGCCTAACTCCTACTTATCCTCTCCGTTCTCTTCTCTATTTTATGTCTGTATGCCTGTCTGCCTACCTATCTGTCTCTATCCAACTCCCTCTTGGCTTACATGTATAGCCCTGGATTCCAGAGTATCAGGTAAAAACACTTTTCCCTATGCTTGAGAATTATACTCTTCATGCAAGATGTTTTCTTCTGATCCAGAACACCTTTGTGTTGCTTAAAAAATGTGAACTCTGTTAAATAAAATAAAAAATAAAAAATGGGTGAGCTCGGAGCTTTCCAGTCATATCCTGTCACTCATGCTTGGTATTAGTTATTCAGCTTAATCACCATAACGACTATGATTTACATACACAGTCGAGAGATTGAAATTAGAGCAGAGACTAAAACGTGGCAGGCCAACTATAATCTTCAGGGAAAACTACCTGCAAAGCTTCTTTTCCAAATATTTCAAGTAAGTTGGCAGGTACATCAGCTTTATGCCAGCAACCGTTCTCACTTTTTGTGCTCCCTGTAAGTTACAATAAGTAATTGTGTTTGTCAGTCTTAGCTCTCTGCCACCAAAGAGATAAGTAATTTTCTTTTCCAAATGTTTCCCTTTCCTCGGTTGTGTAATAGGAGCAGTCAAGATAGGATATAAAGGTAAATTGAACCACTACCCCCCCAAGGGAGATTGTCACAAACAATCCCTCCCTGCTCTCTGTCTTCCTAGCACGGCGTTTATACACCTGTTCTATGTCCGAGTCGATCATAATGTTTCTGCTGTGATCCTGCTCGCCCGATATGTTTCCTCATCTCCTGTCCGTCCTAACCAGTCTCACACAGACTCCACGGTCCCTTCTCCCCCTTGTCTTAATTCCCTGTGTCTGCCAGATTAAACGCCCCAAAACTGGTGTGGTTTAGTCATGTTTCGGCTCCCTGTCTTCACCCCTCCACCAAAAGGAATGCGATCTGGCAGCAAGTGCTCTGTTTTCTGTAAATGTAGAGACTCTAGATCCTCCCTGTTCTTCCCACACTTCTCCCCTATTTACATATATACTTGCCTTTCCCTTTGATGTTGCTGTTACTTCACATGAGTGTTTCCACCATCTGCAGGAGACTGTTCCTACTTTTAATTATTTCCAGGGGAAAGCAATGAACTTCCAAGACAGTCCCTGATTTTCAGCCTCTTAAATGGGATTTGTGCAACTTTGAACTTTAAAGTCGATCCTTTAAAGCCTGATTCAAATACGAGAAAACTCTAAAATAGACGTGAATTTGGCTCGAAGTCAGCCCTCGATTTGAAAAAATCACACCATGAGAATTCACGCAACCAAAACACGAGTCATGTGAACTCGCACAGAGTCATTCTAATTGATTTGCACAAAAGGAAACTCTTTAATTTCCATGAGGATTTGACTCAACATGTATTCACAGTGTCTCCTATTGGCCTTTTAACTCTGAGTAAACAGCTCAGCATGTTTCCTCCTTTTGTATCCCGTACACTTTCCTTTTCAGATTAGCTGCCACGCTCCTGAAACTCATGTGAAACGACTGTAACTCCTCACACCCTCCCCCCCATCCCAAGTCCTGTCAGAGGTGTATCGTACTGTATGTTCACTCAATGCTGTCTTTTATCATCTTTGTCCCTCCTCTGCCCCCTGTCCACTCTCAATGCCCCCTTCGCTCTTGTCTCCCCCCTCCTCCTCCTCCTCCCACCCCTTCTCCTCCTGATTTCCTTGTTCTGACTTGCTCCGCTGTTTGACACGTACGTGATGTGTTGACAGACGGCTGCCCCGGGCTGTGCAACAACAACGGGAGGTGCGTCCTGGATCAGAACGTCTGGCACTGCATCTGCCAGTCAGGGTGGAGAGGGCTGGGATGCGATGTAGCGACGGAAACGCTCTGCTCAGATGGCAAGGATAACGAGGGAGGTAGGATGAATTAAAAGCCTCGTACAAATAGTCTTTTAGCTTCAGAAAAACTGGTGTGTGTATCTCTTATTGTGCGAGACAGAAAATTGGCTTTGATGTGGCTCCTTGGTGACAGTGCAAACAAACAAAACAAATCAATCATACATAAAACATCACTGGAAAAGGATATGCAAATGTGGTAGCAGAGCAGATTGTTAAACAGCACGCTTTAAAATATACAGTAGATCAATTATAAAGAGTACTTGGGACTATATATCAATACTCCGGAGCTGGGTGTCGAATAAACTGCTGATCAACAAGCCCACAACTTTTGAGTTGACATACTTTGAAATAGTTCACACTCTCCTATCAGCTCATGATCGCCGCTGTCGCTTTAATGAACTGAAGTTCATGTTAAAAGTCATCTGTGTGCACCAGAGCTCGACACAATAATGGAGATGCTCGCACGTTTCCCACTGCATCCAGGTCAACAAAGCTCTCCCCTCCCTGTCTCCACTGTCCCTCCTGTTTTCCAGATGGGCTCGTCGACTGCATGGACCCAGACTGCTGCACTCAAATTTCCTGCCAGGGTCAGACCTACTGTCGCGGCTCGCCTGACCCTGCCGCCATTGCCGGCCAGGTTCAGAGTTCAGCCGCCCAGCCCACATCCAAGGGCTTCTACGACCGCGTCAGCTTTCTGATTGGCCCCAGCGGCAGCCACGTGATACCCTGGGATAACCCGTTCAACAGCAGGTAGGCAGCTTAATGAATTACTGACGGCTCTTTAAGTATTTGCATCACGTTAGCCGTTTGCTGTCTCATTACCAGTCGGGAGACACCTGTGTTTGTGAAGCCACTCCAGAGCGTCAAAGAATCTCACATCTCTTTGTCTTTGCAGCCACAGTGACAAGTGTGTTTACAGTGGTGTCACTGCCACAAGCGTTTATTATTTCTTCCACCAGTCAAGATTAAGTAGCTTAAGAGTGAGCTGGTTTCCTGCTAAGAACAGCCCATATCACTGTGAAAAACATAAGGATTAGGTTGCTGACGCCAAGATAACAGGACCATGTGGTTTTCCAAATTGGAAAGGAAAGCGCCGCAAACATTTCTCTGAAGAGACCATTTTCACTGCACATTAATGTATATCTTTTATCTGAAACCTAATTTTTTTGATCATCAGCGGGCCGCCCATCACACAGTATATTTGAATATCTAAGACTGGCGCACTTAAATAGACTTCTCTTTGATATTGGTTGAAAGGGATTTTTTTCCCCACTAGAAACTGTTTTTCCAACAGAAAACCACATTATATCGGTCCAATCACAGAGTCTGCAAAGAGCCAACTCGGTACTGGGATTCTGCATCAAACAGGGTTTAATGAAATAGATGGATGGGTGGATTTCTTCTCAACTACTGGATTGATTTTCGTTCAATTTTGGACGCAATTATAGACATTTATGGATGAATCTTACTGCTCGGAGATTCCCTGACTTCTTCTAGTGCCAAAATCCTCTTCAAACCGGATCGGTCAACAGGGTCTGACTACAAATGGAAAGTAGAGGTTCAATTACCACAATACGGTCCCATTACATACAAATCCTGCACTCATTGATCAAATCTGTTTATAGAGTTTAACTATTTTATAGATTACCCTGAAATTTGATTCAGACATTTGTTTGTTTATGAATTTTAACGTTGATCCAGATGATCTCCCTCAAAAACGAAAATGTAGAAAACAACCATGAAAACTGAGTAAAAACATTTTAACACAACAGTCACGTCACCCTAGTAACTACTTCAGATCCCTGATCTTACCAACATTGGGTCAAAATGTTTTGTTTTGGGTGTTTGTATTTGTATTTGGATAAACTGACCACATTACTTTCATGCCTGAAAATATATTTAAACGTAATAAAGTTACATAAAACTTGCATTTATTTTAGTTTAGTCGGTTTAAAAATCTCCACCATTGTACAGCCCTAAGAACCGCAAACCAGTGTGGGAATGTCGAGTATGCACAGGGAGGCCACATAATCAGAAATTCTCCAAAAGGACATTCCAGGACATTTTTCGCATACGCAAAATCCACATTCTATGTAATGTGAATGCACTACTGCGTCAGTTTTAAATCACACTTGGTATGAATAGTATGTTCCTATTTGATTTCCCACACAGCCTTAGTCTTGTTTTCATCATCTTTTTTTTTAAAAAATCTTTGTTTCAGGTTTATTTTACAGTATCTAGCCACGGAGCATGCAGGGATTTTATATCTTTCAAAGATATTTGACATTGATGGACAATGAATGATTAATAAAACCTGCGACCTTCCAGCGTTGGAGCTGGCTTTTTGTTCGTGTAACATCTTTGCAATATGGCTACGTGTTTTCTTCCGCTTTGTGCGAGAATAAAACTTTTAAGAAGCGCACCCAAGGTAAAAGCATTGATTTAAAAGTTTGATTTACTTATGGAAGAGAATATCTTTTCCAGTGAATAGACTACTGGGCTACATCAATGTGCAAACTGAGGAGACAGAGTAATATTTTTCACCGAAACCTCAGTGTACTATCACATCTGTTCAGAATCACAAGTGGAGTTTGTTTTGTGACTGATGGAGAGGAAAATGATTGCCAACTGTGTGCAGAAGGCTTTGGGAATATTTCCTCCAATAGTTTAAAGTAATCCTTATGTAAATAGCATGCTTTACTGAAAATATAGAATGAGGCAATCCCCCCCCTCCCAGTCGGGTTCTCAGTAATCCTCATCCTCATTGTCTTCAGCTTACTGTCGATTTCATGTCTGGCAGTGGCATTAGCTCTTTTGCTCAAAATACTCATTTGCCTTTTTATCTCGTTGTAGAAGTTAGTTTTGTAGTCAAAAACACCATGGTGCATTTTAGAGGCTGTGCAAACATGCATACATTTGACAAAATTAATTACCTTTTTTTTACTGTATCCTATCTGCACAAACACTGCATACATGTTTGGTTTTTTTTCAAAAGAGTCAGATAATGAAGAAGAATTTAGTAATGTTAGAGTTTGTTTAGAGACCCATATTTTTCAAACATTCATTTGAGGTTATAGGGTGAATAATTTATTGACCGCCTTTGCAGAGTATACATTATAAAATAGTCTCTGAAGCACTGGAACAAAGCCAGAACACCATCAAGACTTCCAACAGCAGCGGTGACGGTTATGCCTCATCGTGGAGTATCTGATGTCTTAAGGGTACAAAAATGGGAAACAGTTAGAGGTCACTTCTCTCCTTCTCTTTTTTAAGAAGCCATTGTGAAAGGATGCATTTCAGCGTGTGGTCAGGTTTCAGAACTCGGCAGTAAACTTGTCCCTTCTATAGCAGAGAGAATAAAACATGTGTTGTGGTTTAGAGTTTTTTTTCCCCCACTCGTCCCCCTGCCGTATCACATGTCCCCACACAAGTCTCCCATTGGGTTTTCAGATGGTGTTTTTCTACAGCCGGCGTGAGACAATGACAGATAAGAATGCATGAATTATATGATTCATTTCTGGGGTTTCAGCAGGTGGTGTGACTTGGCGTTTGTTTGGGGGTTCGGCTCTTGTAGTGTGCTCTCAAAAGATTAATAGAGACACAGGGAAGAAAGAGTGAACCTTCGCCGGGGCTCTTAAGTGGCCTTGTTCCCCGAGCCGGTAAATAAAGGATGGGAGATGGTTGTGCCAGGCGTGGAGCGGGAGGGAAATAAGAGAGGCTAAAGCTGTTGATCATCCCCGTCTCATATACGTAATGACCCGGAGATAAAGTGGCAAAATGAGACATCTTTTGCCCACCAGTGACAAATGCAGAGGGAACACTTTTAAAATTCTGCTCTATGGTTGAGAAGTGGGGGATGATTAAATGTTGATGGAGAAATATTGCTTTGTCTCCCCTTCTTACCTTCAAACAAAGGACTGGCTTAACAAATTACCTCACACTTAAGAATATACGACGGAGAAGCAGTGTTAGGCAAGTTTTACCTGAAGGCCCTGCAGTCATGTTGAGTAATCGCAGAGGATATCTGAGGCTTTAATCATGTATGAAGCTTCCGTTTCTGTGATTTATGGAGCAAAAATGCCAAAGAAAATACAGTTTTTGAGGTGAAAGCAGGGGAGGGGATGCTGGAGGTGGAGAGTCTTTTGACCAGAAGCAAATCCATTTGCCAGCAGGGAAAATCTGGGTGAGCAAAGTGAATGAGTAATGCTCCCCAATGCTAGACTAACTACCATAGAGGCACCCTTAAGTGAAGCATTTAACCCTCCCCCACCTGCTCCGGTGGCAGTGCTCTTAGGCCAGCAGTAGGAGGTGGGTTATATAAGGCAGCCACCAGGTGTGAATCTACTCAGAAATACTGGTGAAAAACAAGATCTTTGTTCAAAAAGCCTTTCCTCCATCTGCTCCTTTCAAAGGACATGTTTTTTCCTCCATGGACTTCAAATCTGCAAAAACCTTCACATTTTGACTTTCACTGTTAAACATTTTGTATTTCTTGTATTTGAATTGCGTTTTCTTTTCACATCTACACTAGTTATGACTTCACCTCCCTACAATGCTGCGGCGATTCTTTTGTATTGTTGCATTTCTGTTTTTCCAAACCTGCCTTTCATTTCTTCTTCTTATTCTTTTGTGACAGTTTGCCTCCAGCATTGCATTATGCTTTTCTGAATTTCTCACAAAGCGTCTCTTGACGTCAGCCGCCAAGGCTCACAACTTCTCACATCAAGAGGAAACCTGTAAACGAATTGAAAAGCTCAATGTAACACAGTTCTCGTTGATTTACTATCTTCCATCACAATCACCGCTCACACGACGTTTGTCATGCTAGTAGCGAGCACTTGACGTGCATGACACTGAAAGAGGCTCTTTTTTGGATGCAGAAAGACTTGCAAGAATAATAACGCTTGAATCACACCCATCTCATAATACAACTTCTTCTTAATTCAGTGAAGTCAGAGTGATAAAAACACTGTGAATATTTCACTCATGAATCTCATTTGATATGCCTACTGCTGGGTATATTGTACACCTCATTTACTGAGTTGACTTTACTTCACAGACTGATAATTTATCTGTGATGTTGTTGGCTAGATAATGTGCTGTTTTCTTCTCTTAGCTTTGATGCCCACTGTTTTCTGTGATAGCCTCACAAATTGAAGAGAGAAAAGAGCTATACATGGCTTTGAACGCCGCCTCTTGTCTCGATCTAATCATATTTGAAATAAAAATAGGGCTTAAGCATGAGGAGGAAAAATGTTCATCCATTTATGTGTTCTCGTATAATATAAATGCTGCAATACAGGAGCAAGACGCTGCAAAATCTCAACTGTTCCGTGTCTGGAAAACCTCATCTCCCTGAATTATAGGCTTTTAAAGCAGTAAACAGAGACAGAGAGGTGCTCTGTAAGGTGGCATTTCCATGAATAACAGCCGCTGACATACGTGTATTCCTAGCGGTCAGTAAATCATACCTCCCTGCTGGTGCCGCTGGCAAAGGGATGGCAGTTGTTTGCAGCGTTGGTGCCGTGGCCGCGTGTTGATGCCGGCTGGCATTGTTTGTTTACTCAGCCCTTTCTGTGTTTGTTTGCCCACACAGCCTGGCGTCAGTCATCCGGGGTCAGGTCCTCACGGGAGACGGGACGCCGCTGATTGGAGTCAACGTATCTTTTCTGCACTACCCGGAGTACGGCTACACCATCACGCGGCAAGATGGCATGTAAGGGACACTCACGCATGCTGAATGCAGGGACACACATGAATTCATCTGCATTTATCAACACTGATTTACATGTCCAAATAAACATGAGCACTGAAACTTAGCCCTTAGGTTCAACTGTTCCCCTTGCAACTATTTATTTGTGGCATGGACTGCTGTCCCCAGACCAGTATGGAAAACTGCATAAAAAGCTGTCCAACAGTGGGAGAGTCATCCTGGCAGTTATCCAAAAAGCGCTCAAAACAAATTGAAAGAGCCGCACATTGTGCCCTAGAACAATTCCTCATGCAAATGTCACAGTGGCGGAGGCCATTTTGAACCAGGCTGTTTAAAATGCATTGAATCAGCAAGGGTAGAATCAATCTGCCCGCGGTGTAGTAAAACATGGGATTACTGTCTGACCTTCTCCTGCTGTTACTGCAGACGGCTCCTTAATAATGGGAGTGCAAACACATACAAGACAAACGTATGTCACATATTTTACAGGAGGGGTTCACCTCAGGTAGGAGCTTTATTCTGCAGATGGTCATCAGAGATAGTGAACCGAGGCCTTCATTCAAATTCAGCCGAGAGAGGGTCGCGTTTGTGTGTCGCCAGTATGGAATAAAGGCTTATGAGTGGCACAGAATTGTACAGCTGTTGTTATGAGGCACAATCCTTGGGTCCCCAGATAGCTGAGGATTAGCTGATTTCTTCAGATATTCCGCCCTGTAACTCTTCTGACAAGGAGCGTGATAAATGGTTGGGGATAATCACACTTGGTTAGCCAACAGATCCGCTCAGTGTGTTAAGAAGGGGGGGGCAGCATCAAAGCCTGGCCTCTTGCAGCTGTGAGCTCCCCACTGCCCAAAGTGGAGAGAGCTTGAGAAGGAAGCTGTTTTAGGTCAGCTGCACAGCTTGGATGTTGGCGGATATGTGTGTGTGTGTCATTCTGGGTGTGGGTGCGTGCATGAGAGACGTGCATAAGCATTTAAATCTGTGAGCGTGTGTGTCTTTGTGCGTGTGTGAATGCATGCAATGTCACCGCACAGATGCTTTACCCCCTGGGTAGTGGAGCTCGCAGAATATATAGAGCAGCACTTCAAAGACTCGCCCTTCATTTCCAAACCAGTAACTTTTCCCTGAGTAATGTCGTACTAATTAAAACCAGTTCACCAGAGGAAACTCCCAAGACTCAAGACTCCAAACCAAAATTCAACCATAAAGTGTCTCCTCACACCATGCCTGGTTAAACAAAAGTCATAAATTAGATTCAGTGAATGATAATAATATATGGAGGCTGTACAGAGGGAATACACTTGATAAGGAAAAGTTCTCTCTTCCATTGAAAAAGCATTATCAGGCTTAGTCCTGAAATAAATATATACTTTGCACTTCAAGGGACATTTCAGTTTGCCGCAACCTGAGGCTTATTTCCATAGTTCTGGCCATTATTCCTATCAGTAATAGCACTGTAACATCGGCAGAAAGAAATCACATCAAGAGAAACAGGAGCAGTGAAAACATGATTCAAATGTATGTTCCAAGCAGCTGGAGCTCCTTTCGGGCGGCAGGCGGAGGGAAGGAAGGAAGGTTGGGTCAACTTATTCTTCCTTTCAACCAACACTATATGCAAATTAAAGTACTGTCCATCCTTGATAAAACAGGCCCCTTCCTTAGGGGCTGGGAGCTGTTTCATATCAACAACTACCAAATGAAACAATAACTTGGTGATTCAGCCAGACGGACCCTGCTGCCACGACTTGTAGCTCCCTGACTGTGCCCCAATGCTGCTTCGCCGCCAGTGGATGAGGCAGTTATTAGAAGTTAAATCTATGGCAGCAATGTGCCTGTTTTTTCCCTCTTTTCTTCATTTGTTTCCCCTCTGTTCTTTAATTGATTAATCA
>CAFUXE010000334.1:1178553-1192731 GCA_903364295.1 Serranus cabrilla
TGTATTCACTGTTCCTGTTTTCCTTGTGTTGTTCTGATATTGTTTGTCTTTGTCTTGTGATTAAAACCCACAAACTTGATAATGACTACCTTAAATCCCAGAGAACTATTCCAGAAACGTACAGAATTGTGTACTTTACTTTTAACCTGGAGGGGGCGGGGCTTGTGACCTATTCTGCATCCCGTCACCAGGGGGTGAATGAGATGTTTGCGGCTTCACTTCTGAGGAGTCATCATCTCTTTCATCTGTATATACAGTTCATGCTTTCAGCTTGTCTTTATTTTTAGTCTTGTGGTTTTGATCTTATCCATTAATTGGCATCATGCTCCCAGATGTTGGCAATTACTTTAGCGAGCACAATGACATTATGGCCAATAAAATTAGGAAAATAAAAGCCAAGTTGTAATTAACTGAGTCTCTGCAGATGGAAGTAAATACAGTCTATTTATTGCCATGATACAGTTTATTTTTTCAGTGACTGTTTCTGGTTTTATGGTTTTGTGTTCAGGTTTGACCTCTTGGCCAACGGCGGCGCTTCTCTGACGCTGAGCTATGAGCGCGCCCCGTTCCCCACGCTGCACCGCACAGTGTGGCTGCCCTGGAACGTTTTCCACGTGATGGACACGGTGGTGATGAAGCGGGAAGAGAACGACATCCCCAGCTGCTATCTCACTGGCCTGATCAGACCCAACCCTCTGATCCTGGCCACGCCCCTCTCCACTCTGTACAAGACCTCCCCAGAGGACAGTCCCATAATCCCCGAGACCCAGGTGAGACTGCCGTTGCAGAGGTGACCCGGGGAGAACACATTACAGGGCTTTTATGTTCAATTCCACATTTGTGCTCCTATCTGATTGTTTTGAATGACTTTAATAAATCGACCCATGTTTGATCCCAACATTACAAGCAGCAGTGTTGAAAATGCACAAACACAGAGTAACGATAATGCTGTTATCTTCCTTTTACCATGGCTTCTCTCGCTTATTTTAAACAGTCAGATTTGCCTTTCAGTTTGCCTTTGAGCTTTGATTGAACTGAGGCGTCTCCCCAAATACTAAGCCATAAATTGTCTCACAGTATTACTGATAAATTCTGAGGGCACATTGCATGGAGGTTACATGCCTCAGGATTTGGTTTGTATCCATTTGGCTCAAATCAGAGTTGAAAATCCCTAAATGCAAAATGCGGCTCTGCAGCTTTTGCTGTTGAAACTGATTAGGAAAAAAAAATAGATCTGTGTTACATTCGAGAGAGAGTCTGAATTTGGACATGCTCCAGCGGCAGTCTGAGGTGAAACCTGGTCAAGGGAACTGGGACAATGAAAACAGAGGAAGGCTTGTCAGTTATTAGAGCTGTGGCATTCAAGAAAAAGTTTTTTTTTTCTCAGACTCAAATAATGAGGAATTCATTTATTGCCTGTGGAGTTTGCTCAATTTGCATATAGACTAATGTACTCTGTGGTTTGGTAAAAGTAAGAACTTATTTTTAATATTTTGGCTGCTCATCACTAATTCATAATGTTTGACTGTGCTGCACAGAATGCAACATGATTAGCCTGCATGTCTGTATAATCCTGGCAGCAAACAAAATATCCCTTACCTGACTGAACTGCTCTAAACTGAATAACAACAGCGAACCCCAACATAGAAATGGCAGTGTAAATTAATATTACACCACTTAAAAAGTATGTATTATACATTGTATTTACAACCCAGATTCCAAAAAAGCTGGGATGCTTTGTAAAGAGAGTACATCAAAGTCAGAGTGAGTGGACATATTGACAAAAGTTTCCCAGTTTGAGCATTAAATATATATATTTTCCTGTTTTCAGCTGAATGTAGGTCGCAAAGGATTTAAAAACTGTGCATTTTGTTTCTTTACGTATTAAACAGCATCCCAACTTTTTTAGAATCACAGTTTGTAAAATCATTCTCTACATTAAATACAAGCAAACTCCTGTTGCTCCTGTTACTTAAGTCTGTACCCCACACTGTGTATCTGGCTCAAGTCTGACTGCTAATTAAAATCATAGGTCCTCCATGAGCAAGTAGCCATACCAGGCAGTGACCTCAACCTGGTCTACCTGAGCTCCAGGGCAGCTGGCTACAAGCCCATCCTCAAGGTGCTGCTGACCCAGGACCGCCTCCCCTTTGGCCTGATGAAGGTCCACCTGATGGTTGCCGTCATGGGCCGTCAGTTCCAGAAGTCTTTCCCTGCCTTCCCCGACCTCTCCTACACCTTCATCTGGGATAAAACAGACGCCTACAACCAGAGGGTCTTTGGCCTGGCAGAGGCTGTGGGTGAGTACCTGCTGTGAAGCTGCCGACTGGAGATGTTGTGTAAGCGTAGGTTCACTCAGATCCTCGCACCACCTTCAGGCAATGAACCTTGGTTGAACTTTTGAAGATTGATTTTATTCCTTCTAAATTGAGGATTATTTAGCTAGGGACTGCTTTTGTTACCATGTGCAATAAAGCTTTAGCAGGTGGTGTGAAAGCCTGAAATCCCCCCAGTGCTGCATTTTTGAAGGCCACTGCTCTTTTGCTGACTTCTTTGTTTTGCATGTATGATATTTCAGCAGCAGTGCACTGACTAAAAAATTGCCTATAAGGCATTGGCCTAGGCAAAACTCCCAGCATTACAAATTATAACCTAATCTTTTGAAGGGATCATACATAGATGTATTTATGATTTTCCTTTTTTAAATAAATTATTAAAGTGTCATCTTGAGCATTATACAACATCAGGATTTTAACAGAACTACGTGGAATAACACTTGCATCTTAATGTTTTGCAGAAGAACTTTTTAAAGTCTGAGGGATTTTGTTAAGAAGGATGAATGTTAGAGCACTCCAGCTTATATATTCAAGGAGAAAAACCTCACAGCCCTGACAATCAACAGGATTCACTCCTGGCTTATGGCTGTGACCATATCTCAGTGAGCGTTTATGATATTTACTACAATGTGCTCCATCTGAGAGTTTATCGTTAAAATAATCCATGGCACTTTACACGCTATTTTGCGCCGTGGTTTATTTGCATTTACAAGAGATACAGATAAAACAAATGAGTAGAGAGAGAGAGCATAAAATCCAAACTGTGCAGGTGAGACACAGAAACCCCACAGGTCTTCTAAAATCATCGCAGCTGGAGAAAATGACATAGTCAAAGAGAAAGCAGAACCTGCAAATACAGAAAACAACCACAACGTGTGCTGAATGTCTTATAAGCCTCATTGCTGCCATAAGTGTCAGGTAAGGAGGTTGCAACCTTGCTCACCATAGGCCTCTGCCATCATTACTTTCAGTGTCAGTGGGATATGAATACGAGTCCTGCCTTGATGTGGTGCTCTGGGAGAAGAGGACGGCGGTGTTACAAGGCTATGAACTGGATGCCTCCACCATGGGAGGGTGGATGTTAGACAAACACCACATATTGGACATTCAGAACGGTAAGAAACGCTCGTATATCTGGTGGAAGTGTGTATGTGTGCACATGTGGGGCAGAGATAGGTGGCCTCTTAGGGTTACAGGCAGGTGGTCTTTACCCCGAATCACCGCAATAAATACTTGAATCAAAATGAAATATGGTTCGTCATTCCATCTGCAGATAATAGAGGAGAGTTTTGAAGGGCCGATCATTCACAGTAATGACAGAATAAATCAGAGACTAAGTCACCAGGGTGCAGGGCTCGCTGCGATTCCACACTACTCAGCTATTTTAGGAAGAAGACGGCCTTTCGCCGCTCATGAAGGCTCGCGCTTTTGATGAACAGGCGTCATGTTTAATTCTCGCATTAATTCAATAAACTAAATTAATTTCTCGCTCTTTCATCAATCAGAATCGCTTTAATCGCCAAGTACAATAAATGGACGTGAGTTTGTCTTCGTCGTTCTGGTGCAGGGACATGAGAGTGAAACACGCATAATGAAACCATCAAATATACATACAGCACTGAGTCACTGCCGGGTTACAGTAACAGGGGGTCACATTCTATAATCTGGAGAATTCAGTGCTGTGTTACAACTGTGCAGGCAGTAATATGACTGCAATTATAAGGAGTGGGCCTCAGGGTAGTGTGCACTGTCAGTTTGCCAGGCTGCTGTTTTGACATTAAATCCACTCCAGCTCACAATCATTGTTCCAGTTGTCCAACGCAATTTGTGTCCCTTTCATCTTGAAAATAATCAAGGTTAGAGTCATGGCCTTCAGCAGTCCTTCGTCCCGCCCTGTCAGGGTGGAGTACGTGACTGGATATGTAGGGCTGTTTTAGACAGTATTTAATATGCTTTTTTTATGCTAATACTTTTGATGTAATATATTCCATTTTTTTCTGTAATCACTTGCATTTGCAAAGTCATGTATGCAGTAGGTGCACTTCCATCCACGTTTTTTATGTGTATTTTCAATTTGCGCATAAAAATACCTGAGTGAATGGATAAAAATGGAACGCAAAATGAAAAAACGAAGCTTTTGAATGAACTCTGCTGAGGAGACAAACAGAATGTCCTTATTGTTCTGCACATATCTCATCAGCAAAGTTTGTGGAAGACGTACGTGCACATTTTTAGTGGGTCATTTGCAGAACATTTTTTAATTAAAAATAAGCAGTTTCACATCATTTTGGACCATTATTTTTTACCATATCTTTGTACAAATACTTGGAAAAGCCAGAACTCCTCTAAAAAACAACACTCAAAAAGCTTAATGACAAACTTGCTAAAGAACTCCACTGGGGACCAATTACAAACATTAGATCTGAGAACAGTCATTTGGTTAGTTTAGACACTCTCCAAATTGATTTTCACATTGATTCGGCCTAGGTGGTGGCCAAAACAGCTTGGGTGCTGCACCTGAGTCTTATAATGGTAGGAAAACCTGACTTGATGTAACCCTCCTCACATTAATACACAAAGAAAAGCAGAAATGTCATATTTCCATTGAGTTTTCACCATTTATTTTTCAACTGGTCCTTTTAATGACATCATCCCGATGCCGCTTATTCTGCATGCGACTGTAAAATTGGTGCCATCTTCTGCTGATCTCGATAAACCAACTCCTTATGATTGCAAAACAGTTGTAGATGGAAACAAGCATTCGTTGGTGCCTTATTTGTTGCCATTTTTTATTGAAATACTGTACAAATTCTTGATACATTCATTTGGAAACCTTGCTTCTGATTGGTGATAGATAGATGCAAACTGTCTGGCATGCAGAAATGAGTGTAGGATTTCTTCTGTTTCACCAGCATCTGATAGAATATGGAAGAGCTTGCATGAACAACAAACGCAACTGAGAAAAAGGCAATTATACCTGTGGTACTGTTTTTTTTTAGTTCCAGACAGATTCTTGTGTGTGTGTATGTGTGTGACACAGAGTCGGGGGACTTCCTTTGTTGTTTCCTACAGCGATAGCATCACAGCTGAGGAGCCTGCCATGGTTGTGATTGATTTTTCTTCTGATTCAACTTTATTTCCATTATTCTGAGAGAGAAAACGTAAAGTAGTACAAATGTTACAGCTGATATAATTACTAGATGTGGCCCAGTTTGAATCTATCCTTTTTCAGTCTTAGGTTTTTAGACAGGCTTGTTGGTCGGTTTGGCATTGGGAAGCACAGTGAGGTTTGTTTGCATGCAGACTTAACTGTAATGAATGGCAACTTGTTAAAGTCTTCCCTTCCCATCTTCAGGTCATAGTTTCTTGAGGTCATTGTGCTGAAAAAAAAGAAACCACATTTCATCACTCTGAGGAAGATAAACGTTTAAACATAACTCATTTAAATGTAGCGATACGGCAAGAAAGAGCAAATTTATCATTTCTTTTTGTGGCGCAAAATCTAATTTGAAGATGAAAAGTTCACTTTATGTGACCATCAGGAGGGGGCTAAATGACCTGATATGCAACGATATCAGTATTAAGATACCTACAAAACAGCCAGCATTACCTACTGTGCCTCTGCATGAGCTCCCCCTCTTCAAAGTGGGATTGTACGCCCACATTCACTCACTCAGAGGTCGCACTGTTCACCTAACAGGTAGGAGTATCTCACTCTTCTGATTTCCTCCCTGTTGCTGTGCAGAAATAAAGCTGGAATTAAGTCAATATGTCAAAAAGTCGCAAAAGTAGCAATGTAGAAATTCAGTGTTAGATGAGCTTTTTATCAGGCAACAGGTATGCCATCAACAGCTATCACCACTTCAGTGTACATCACTATGAAGTTGCAAGTAATTACTATGTCACTCGATCTCTGCAATAGATGGATAAATCTCTTTAAATTCATTTATTTTCTTGCAAGTGCATTGATGGATGCTTGAAGTTCTGCAAAGGCTTGGTTTTTAAATGACATATTGTAACATGATTAAAATATAGCATATATTTATCACCTCAGTGTATCAATAAATAAAAGTATTTTATGGCACCACCCGTAGGTCCGATGAGGGCACAGAGGTTAATGAGGTTCACCGGTTTAACAGCACGCTATTTGAGCGTCTGTGCGGCTAATTGTGCATGAAAATAGATTACTGGTTTAATATTTATTCATGGTGATGGTAATGAATTTGAATGGCCTAGTATTCTCTCAGTTTCCACTTGCTTCAGAAAAACACAAGAGAAAATACAAGCAGCCCAAGCTGACCAATCACAGTGCTTGTCCCCAACAGCCCTGATGTGTAGTTATGAGGAGGTTTATATGAGATCTGGCGGAGCAGCAGAGCATCTTTACACTACGTATCCTGTGCAAACCGCCTGACACTAAAGTATAGATCTGGCTTGAGCCACTGTCTCTTTGGCCCGGTCCATCGAGCTTCAAGTAAACCTCAGAAGTTATTTCTGTTCCCAGATATTTTGGCAACAAGAGGAGGTGTGTTTTTCAGGAGGAATGTTTTTGCAACTCCTTTCTGCCTACATCTTGAATATACTCTTTTCTAGCATCTTACATGCACACCCACAATTGGCAAGTTCAGCTCTATTCATCCCACGGTGCTCTGTGGGCTCGCACAGTAACATCATCCATGTATTCTGCATGTATAACAGTCCCCCCGCATCTCAGAGATTGCACAGGCTGTCTTTTGTCGGAAACGGTTGTGAAAAACATGTCAGGGAACCAGTTTCTGAAACTGAGTCTTCCTTTACTTTGTTCAAACCTTGGTGCCACTTTGTCCTGCTTCTTTGTTGAACATTAAAAGAACAGACACAAGGGCCCATCGCCGAACCCAATCTGTCAAGCCATCCAAAACATGAAGTTTTTGAAGTGTGGAGAAGAACACTGAAATATGCCTCTAGCTTGACTGGTGCTGGTGCGCCGCGTCTCATCTCACCTGTCTTAAAGTATAGCACACCCATCTCCAAAGCCTTCACTGTGGCAGCATCACAGTTGGAGTTGTAGTTGTTGTGAGATGCATTTGTGATCAACAGATAGATGCAGCACGTGTGATATGCTAATGCATGCGGCATTCTTTATTAGACTGAGCTGTGCCGCGTGTCTGGATTTATCAGAAAATTGGATGTTACTGTGCATGAAAAATCATCATGTACAGGCTTGTGCTCGTACATGGAAACGGTGATGACAGAAATAAAACAACAACCAGATGGTGTCGAGTTTTCCTCGTGCAGTAAATGCTGCAGCCTCCCCAAGGCTTTTTCACACTTTTCTCTTGTCCTATCACAGCACCGCCCCAAAAATAAATCCCAAAGTCTGGCTAAATTTGAGAGATTCAAAAATAGTTTAGCAAACTTGTGTTGCTCTGTCTCATTTACCCCTGTCTGACAGGAGCTTAATCAATTTACCAAAAAGGCTTCATGCCACAATCCTATTAGCCTAACCCAAAGACAGTGAGCTCTGCACCACCGTGAAATGTGTTTGTTAGTGTCTTTGGGATGCTAGTTTATACTGTGTTCACATCAAAGTATCATTGCCCTATCTGTTATCCCATCTCTCTTTGTCCTCACACATACACTTTTAGTACAGAGGTTGGGAGTCAGCACCTACTTTTATCCCCTTGCATTTTCTCAATCCAAACTGAATTATTCAGTCTTGCATTCAGCCACTTTTTGACATTTGAGATTTATGGCCCACGTGGGTTTTTCGGGCAAGGAATGCAGTTCGATATCCTCGGCCGGCATGAAGATGAATCCAAATATCACTGTTTGCCTTCATTGCTGCTCCAGTATTGATTCTTTAATGCTGTAAACCTTGACTAATGTCCTCACCCAACATGTTAGCAAGCGGTGGTCCTCTGCAGATGCACAGTGGTTTAGCTCCAGACATTTGCTATCGCTCTTTTGTTGTGACTCCTGTTTCATTTTTGCACCACTTCCAACATCTGAGGACTTTTTTCTCTCATCGTTTGTGGCAAAAGACCCGAGCAAAAGCCGTCTCCCCCTCTCTGCCTCCACTCCAGAGCCTGTCAAACTAGATAAGGCAAATTGCTGGTGTCTGTGCTTTAGTCATGTCCTAGTGCCCCTCCTTTCTTCATTACAAGTGGATATGCCTTACCCTCAGTCTGCAGCTTGTCTCTATCTGGGGTAACATAGCTGATTCTTATTGGACACAGCCAGAGTTCAGTATCTGAGAGTGCTTACTGTACAGCTCACGCACATGCTGCATTTGAAGCACAGAGAGGTTTCCTGCCCACTTTTAGCCTCTATCACAGTGGATCAGTGAGCCTGGGTGGTGTCTCAGAGAATGACACAGTGCAAAGGAGAACAAAGAAGGACAGGGTGCAATTAAGACACACTCCCGCTCCTCCCCTACCAATCTCTGTACTCTCTCTGTGTCACCAAGGTGACATTGCTCAGGGCGCTCCAGTTTTTTATCAGGTATGGAGACTCGGCCTTGCATTTGTACCATTAATCATCTTGGGAGCTCTGATGTCGGCATTAAAGCATTTTTTTCCTCAATACATGACTCAAATTAGCCTTTTATCAAACAAATCATTTCCTCCTGTTATGGTTCTGAGAAAGGAATCAATTGGAGAAATTGAGCGCATTCAGAGAAGTGGCCTTGTAGTTTGGGACGGCGTGAAGGAATTATCCGTTGTGCACACAGGTGTTTGGCAGAGAATGTGAATAAAGACGAGCGGCAGCAATTTCCTCTCCTTGCTCGAACTACCCTAGTTTTCAGTTTTCCGCTTTGTTTTCTGATAGAAAACGGCCTTCATGTTGGAGCCACTATCATTTACTTTTATACACTTCTGTATTTTGGATTGTTTTCGATACATTTCCATTATTACTCGGCAAATTGCATGTTACTTTCAGAGTCTAGCTGTGTCGGAGTGTTTAATAATGTGGTGAAAGCTGCATGACATGCAGTTTCATTACATTTATGGTCTGTGTCCTCGCTGAATGGAGCAGCGTTGGAGTGATCTTGGAGCAAAAGAGACAACAGATTCTCAGACTTTCCGAGAAGCCTTTTCTCACGGTGCCAAGCGAAACAGTGACTTTTCTCTTTCAGCAACTTGTATCCAAAACCGAAACACGCCTCCACACATTCATTTTTATACTAATCAATGAGCAGACACATCCCTAATGGTTGATCCATTCAGCTGCCACACTTGTACTTTGACTTGAAGTCTCCTCTGCAAAATCTGTCGAGGGAGCACAAGTTTGTTTCAGTCTGTGCAGAAAAACAGAGCTTTGCCAAATTGTATTCCTGCTTGTCTCACATAACAACAGTAGCTGTATCTTATTTATGAGAAAGTTTTATTTCCAGTTTTATAGATCGCAGCCAAACTCTGCTTCTAAATCAGAACAGGGTGAAATAAAAGTTATAAAAAAAAAAAAAGGAAGTTATGTTTATAAATACTTTGAATGACTGCAAATCCATTTTAGTCCGGACACTGTGGGAGTCCCGCTCTCCAGCCCGGGGCAGCGGATAGTCAGGAGCCAAATTCCCATCAGTGCAGCACTCCAGCTGAGACGTCACAAGCTTGATCCTCGCAACAATCATCAGCAGTAATGTGTCATGACCAAGTGTCCTTGAGGGAAGAAAACTGAACCTTAATCTCCTCACTCACTCTAACTTGAGAGCAGCAGAAGTTGTGTGTGATAAAGATAAAAGTGAAAGAGTATAGTGTCCATACTAAGTGTGGAGTGATCGTGGGGGGTAGTTTATGATTGATTAGTGTATTTAATCCATTCCATTATGCCGTGCAACAGCCTATGCTAAGACTTGTGTGTAAGGTAAACTGTGATGGAAGTGTAAATAGAGAAGACCGCGGCGGCTTGCCAAAATGACCTGAGCAGTAAATGTTTTTTTCTTTTTTTTAAGCTGAACGTCAGCCAAACTGCTAGACTGCTGTACTGCTGCAACTGATCCATGTCCTACACACTGCACAAGGCTCCCGGATATTAGCCACGTCTTTGTCTTTCCAGAGAATGTTAAGGAGCTATTACACAAACAGACATTAAAATTCCAGTCAGATTACTCAGCGTATTTGTTATTTGTAGCTGCGTTTCTGGGTGCAGCGTCAACCTTTCAGCTCAGTTAGAGTTTTCATCACTGCGTGTTTCATTCAGTGAGCAGGCACATGTATCACAGTTCAATTAAAGTCCCAAGGTCGCGCGTTTGATGGCGTCACACATAAAGCCGTCCCCCGGACCTATTTGTCTTTGTTAGAGGCTCATGTATAATGCTCGTGGATACAAAAGACGGATTGGTCAGATCGTCCTGTCAGGAGTCTCGCCAGACCGTGCCTTCATTTGAATTTGCCCTTCAATCAATTAAATCAATGAAAGGAACTAATCAGCGGAGGGACAAGCAGCACAGCCGCACGCTCGATTTCACATACATCGAGGGTGACGATGGCTTACGGGATAACGCTGAGGGAGAACGATATTATGTGGCCATTCAGTGGTGTCATAGATCCTCTAATTAGCACAGAGGCAGTGTGAATTCAAACAAGTTGTTGGATGTGAATAATTAAGTGCTTCCAGCATGCACTTCTTCCCTTTGATGTGTTTTTTCCCCTTTGAAGAGAGTCCCACTATATCAGTACCTACCCCCTCCCCTAAAAAGCCAGTTATATCTGCCTCTTGTTAAAATATTAATCTGTAGTGAGTCACCAAATTTGGTGAGTCCTCAGTGAAATGTATGCACTGTTATTAGGGGGAAGTACGCTGCACTGTATTTCTGTTTACCACCTCCCTGTGACTTGGGAAAAAGCAGCTCTCTGGCATGTTAAAAGAACATTATTTAACATAAAATCTGCTTTAGCTTTGTGTAAAGTTTTCAGGAACTCACTGGAGCGCTTCTGTACTAATGCAGGAGACTGAAATATTATAGTATATCAGTCGGATTGATGGTCAATCGGTCGCCTGCGTGCTGCCTCCACTCCCTGCAGTGCTGCGTTTAAATCACATCATTGTCTGATGTTCACTCACAACAACATAAACCAAACTCATTTAAACCATCATTTCTTTACACTTATGAAAAACATATTAGCCATTTCTCCTCATGGCAACCTTTAAAATCAAGTCCTTTTCAGCCAGTCCGTTATATTTCAACATGACAGCTGAGAATAATATAGGTAATTATATAATATTAAGAAAATAAGAAGCAGTCATATGTGGAGTTATTATTAGCCGGGAATGCCAACTAAATTAAGAGTTCCAATATGTAATTTCAATGACCTGGGAACATTTTAGTTCTTTAGTTTGGGGATGAGTTTGTGAAATGGCATTTGGACTGCAATAATTTGTCAGCTACTAAAGTGAAATTAATGTCTTAATATACTCTTGCAGAAAGTAAACAAATATATAATTCTTTTAGCAATTTGGATTAATTTACCTGCTTGATTTAGGGGTGAGTGTTAGTCATTAAAATAGATAAGGTTTTTGTTTCTTAAATGTCTTTTTCTAAAGGAATAGTTAAATATGTTACAAAACACATTTATTTACTTTCTCGCCTGACATCAATGGGAACATCCACTAGTTCTAAGTGTGCAGTATAAAGCTAGAACCGGGAGGTGTTTGGCCTAGTTTCACAGAAAGTCTGGAAGCATAGGGGGAAAACAGTTGAAACACATAACCCTATCAAAAACCACAAGTTGTCTCTTTTGCGTCTGTCTGTGTACGGATTACACAAGCGAGACACAACGTTAATTAGGTGGGCATAATTTTCTCATCTCGCTCTGGGCAAGAAATCAAGCAAGCGTATTTCCCAAAATGTCAAACTATGTTAAATATTAGTATTATAAGCCTGAATGTGTGTATTTTCCTTTTTTTGCGTCTTTCACTGTGGCCAGGTTGCTCTTGTAAGAGAAATGTATCTCTGGAGATTGCTTGTGATAAATAATGAGTGCAGTATCTGTTACCAGTGTCAAACACCAATTGTGCTTTCACACCTTCAAATAACTGCTGTTTGGTTTCCCAGGCATTCTTTACAAAGGCAGCGGGGAGAACCAGTTCATCTCCCTCCAGCCCCCTGTGATCTCCACTGTCATGGGGAACGGGCGGCGCAGAAGCATCTCGTGCCCCAGCTGTAACGGGCAGGCCCAGGGCAACAAGCTGTTGGCGCCGGTAGCTCTGGCGTGGGGCATCGATGGAAGCCTGTATGTCGGAGATTTCAACTACATCCGGCGGATCTACCCATCGGGGAACGTCACGAGTATCATGGAGCTCAGGTGAGATTAAGGCTGCACTGTCGGGGCAGCGTGTTTCACCCAGTGTAGGACATTAATTAGGGGTCCAAGCCCAAGGGGGCAAGGGATCACCGGTGCTTAGTACCAGTGGTGCTGGGAGCTCTATTGAAACCGCTTTGATTTGCATTTTTTTTTCCTTTCCATACTGCAGCCTAAAGCGTAAACGCCATAATGTAGGCCTTCACAGGGCTGGTACAGACTGCTGCACTGACGGCAGGCAACAAAATTGACACATGTCCACCAGAAGGTGGTGCTATAATAGAGGTGAAAGCCTTTTGGCCCATAACTCCCACATACGGTGTCACACATTAAAAATTTGAAGATACATGTGTTCACTGCATTTAGTTGGATCTCTGGATATAGGCCCGTCCACCTCCGCCTTTAAATATTTTTTTGAAAAATCGCGAAAAAAGCTCAATTTACTTTTTCAAATTCCTTCA
Organism: Serranus cabrilla; assembly: GCA_903364295.1. Classification (NCBI taxonomy): domain Eukaryota; kingdom Metazoa; phylum Chordata; class Actinopteri; order Perciformes; family Serranidae; genus Serranus; species Serranus cabrilla. Next base: position 1,191,634 of record CAFUXE010000334.1, read on the forward strand.
AGGCACAGAGTCCGATCTGTGGTTCCCCATGACTAAGTGGTTTGAAAATAATTTTGAAAATCCGTGGTGAAAGTAGTTTTTAAATTCTTGTCTGTACTTTTACTAAAACCTTCATCCCTCTCACTTCATCTTTTTAAAATAACAAGATATTTAAATCATGTGGAAAATGTTCCAGCCAACCACAAGAATGTGTGGAATTTCGTTGGTGTAATTTATTGTTCGTACTGTCCCGGTGCAGGCAATCCTCATAGCAACCGCTGTGTTGCAGTAGTAGACACGCATGCGCACTTACGTCCTGCTGAGTGAAATCTCTGGTCATAAGCTCATAGGCAGTTTCTTTTCCAAGCTGTTCTGTATCGCTAAAGTTGAACAAAATAACACAAAACACAGCTGCTTACTCTCACAAACAATTCGGAATGAGTTAAAAGGAATTTTAAACAAAGTAGTTTTCAAGACTGGATATTGCTAGCTGTCTGACCCAGATTGTGGCCGTGTGGTTCTGAATGAGGCTTTATAGCAGGCAGCCGCTCTCCCATCTTCCTGGTACTCGAACCGCCACTGAATGTTTTAGTCGTACAGGCTTACTTTCACCCCTGGTATTGACAAAGTATAAGAGTAAGAATTTTGAGCATTTTAGGGCATTTTAAAATTTTATGACCTTTTCATGAAAATTTTCGACATGCTGTGGTATGACTTTTTTTTCTTCAAATTTTGGACATGTCATAAAGTGGTGTTTTTGTGATATTTCTGGCCATATTAAGCTCTAATACGTATAAACAGACTCTAGTTGGGCTATTTATATAATTTTTCGGCATTTTAAAATTGGACACATTGTGTCAAAAAACGACATACTATTGTATGACTTTTTGAAAATTGGGCCATTTTTCAACATGGTGTTTTTCTGTCATTTCTGGATAGATTAGGCTCTAATATGGATCAACACACTGAAATTGGGACATTTTAAGCATTTTTAGGCGTTTTACGGCATTTTAAAGTTGGACCACTCTGGACAAAACACGTCATAATATGTTTTTTTTCTGTCCTTTTTCAAAAAGTTTCACCCTGACACGCATCAACAGACTCTAATAAAGCTATCCT
>CAFUXE010000335.1:6295-18261 GCA_903364295.1 Serranus cabrilla
CATAGCCTGAAGTGCTAGTTTGGCAAATGCTGTGAGAGGTCTGAGCCCCGCTCTGAAGGTGTCTGAGGCACACCGAGTGCTTTTCCTTAGCAGAGATGGTGCAGGTGAGGCTGAGCGGCTGAGGAACACCTCAGACAGCAGTAGGAAGATGTCCGTGAGTGTGATGCAGGTTTCAGGTAGATGAAAACTATCATGCATGGTGTGCAGGTGCCCAAAGCTCTTGAATACAATCCAGCAGAACAGCGGAGTGGAGCAGAGGCCGCAGAGGTGGGGGCTAGCATCCAGCTGGACTGACACCAGCTCTCTGTGCTCCTTCTCCTTGAAGTGCAGATCAATGTAGGTCTTCAGATGATCTGGAGAGAATCCTCGCAGAGCCACCTTTTTTCTGAGCACCCTACTTTGGATCTCGGTCCCTGTTCGGGCTGTCAGCACCTTCTGGGAGCCCTTGAGTAGTTTCCCACAGAGCAAGCTGGTGAGCAGTTGGATGGGGTGCGCCTTGTCTTCTGGTGAAACCACTTCAGGAACATTCATCATGTCATTTGTCTCAATCTCATCGAAGCCATCAAATGTAAAGAGAACCTTCTCTGGGAAGCGCAGGATGTAATCAAATACTTCATTATCTGGATCGTGATCTGGGGAGCAGTTGTATTTGAACAAAAGGTCTCTGAGGGAGATCTGTTCTGTGTCCTTGAAGATGCAGAACATCCGACAGCGGAATTTAAAGAGGAAGATGGCATCCGTCTGCAGCTTTTTCTTGGACCAGAGGTTCTGGAGCTTCTGCAGGACGATGGATTTTCCCACTCCGGCATCCCCCATCACATAGATGGTTTCTCCTTGGGGATTGAAGACTGCATGGTCTCCTAGCAGCTGATCCAGGCTCTCCAAGAAGCCCAAACTTTCATTGGTGTCATTCAACAGTTCCATCAGTGTGTCAGTGTATAGTTCCTCCAGACGGGTCTCCTCTCGCTGGCCATAGGACATAATGAAGCAGGTGTCCCGGCTCATCTCATGCCTCAACTTCTCACAATACCTGCTGACTAAGAGGAAGAAGACAATGAATTAGTGCAATATAAGGTGATTCAGAGTTTTCAATTCAGGACTAATTTTACCCAATCAAAAATGGATGTGCTGTTGTTTTTTTGTGTGTTTCTATCTTCAATTTTATCTTCTATCAATTTCTATCTTCTATCAATTTCTATTGGTATATTTGTACCAATAGAAGGCATCCACTAGATGGGATGATTATTTAAAATAACATATCATCACCATACAAATAAAGGAGCGTCATTCTTTGAAAGAACTACACATAACTACACTGTGTTGCAGAGCACAGTGACAATGTGGGGGAGTAAGATGGAGAGAGACGTTGTTACATACATACATACATACTTTGACCTGAGTGAAAACCACTGCTGCACTCTCACTAATCATCACTCTTCACCTTATATAAAGCTGAATATATTTGATAAAATAGCTAAACAATACTACAGGACTAGACATTTGAGGACATGTTAACACTCTTTGCTATAGATGAGTTTTGATTGGTATAATAAAGTTATAAGGCCGCATGAATCCTTCCTTTTATAATATTCACAGGTGTTATTGTGCAAACTAAAGCTGCTTAGGTTTTTTATTCCCATTGTCTGATAGACACTGATGAGAGGAGCTTTTTACCGCAGGAACTAATTAAACTGAATTGCAGGAAATTGTTCTTCAGCTTGACCCATCTGCAATAACTAAGTACTTACTGTATGTAGTGAATATTGTACTTAGATATACTCACCTCATTTATCTGCCAGCTGTTGTAACCAGTTACTAATAAAATAGATGCACTCACACAGATAAACTAGCCAGCAGTATGTATATATTTAAATTAGCTTCATCATCAGTTTCAATATTGCATTGCTAGTTACACATTATTGATCAGAATCCTTCATGCTATGTTCTTCGTAGAGTGTTTTTCATCTTAAAATTTAAGATACATTCAGCTGCTTTATGGGTGAACAGAACAGCAAAACGACCTCTCTGTTTGATGTAATACAGCAGCACCACAGAGACTTAGCTCCTAATTGGTCAGGTAGGATTCCTTGTGGAACCACTGAGCCATGTTTTCCAGATTGGTTTGTTGTTGTATATCATACAATAGTCTGAAGGGTACATGAATTCTATGAGGCATAAAAAAAGAGCATTGTGGATGCATAGAACAGCATTAGAGATGAATACTTACTGGGATCTGTGTTGACCACCGTCATCGGTGTTACATCACTGCTTGGGTTGTAGTTGATCTCTTTCAACCATGGCTGAAGGTCTATGTATGCATCATATACTTTATATATGATGTAGATAAAGTATTCACAGGCCTCCTCCCCTTTGCACTGGACTAGCTCCAAGATTTTGCGTACCTAGAAAATTTTCACAGAAATTAATTAATGAATTAAAGCAAAGCAAATACAAACAAATAGCATATTTCAACAGGTGTTTTTCGTTTTCCTGCCTGATCTGTCTTGGTGCCAGTTCGCTGAATGATCTCAACTTCTTCTTCGCAGACAAAGCCACAAGCCAGCAGGTTATCCAGGATGCACTGGATACTCCTCAACCTGGACACCAGCAGCTCTCTGTGGTAAGTGAGGATGTTAAGGCATGACACCTTGGCTTCTTCTCCCTGACCCATATTTACTGCAGCACCTGTGTGGGATTAAAGACATGTTCAGACAGGTCAACTGCTTCCTGGTAACTCTCTTTAGCGATCCACAAATGATAATTCAAGAGATACGGTCTTCATACTCATGTCACAGATGCAGTAACTTGACTCACAGACCCAGTGAAAAGTACAGGAATCTGTAATTGCGGTTTGATTACACCAGAGAACTTTTTTTTATCACTGGATAAGGGTGTGTCCTGAGTCTGGTGCAAGAATAGATTGCCAATAAAACATTGCTGATGAACAGACCTAGCTGTTGTGCCAGAATATAAAATAGTTGGCTTGGTTGACAGCTGCCAAAACGTTGTTTACTAGGTTAGGATTTTGACAATGCTGAAAACAGACTAGGCTGATTGGGTCCTTAAATAAAGACCAGTCTTTGTAGACTATATAATTCTCCCTATTTTGTGGCACGGCTGTTTCCAAAATCTTGCAGTGGTTCCTGTTTTGTCTCAATGAATCGGGAAGAAGAACCGGTTTGTATCATTTTAAACCACAAACCAACTCCCAATGCCACTTCTTCAAAGCTCATAAATTCCTCTGTCTATGAGTTCAGCAATGCCGATCTGTTGAAAGAACGCCTAACTCGAAGTCAGAGTGATAGAAATAACGCCACCAGCACAGGAAGACACACAGCAGTCTTCCAGTGTAATGTATCATATGACGTCTAACTTGTGTTCCTGTCGAAACATAACGCTACAGAGCGACATATGAATCCTACCGTTGTGTTGCTCCCACGCCAATGTGCTGTAAGCACTGAGCTGTCAAACAAACGCCAAGTTGGTAAAATAAACTCTTGTTTCGTAGCTGCCCACCAGAATCGTGAGTGGGCACAGGGTGCCAGACATAAACAGTCCGCGGAAGCTTTCTGTTGTAGGAAGTGAAAGTGTTTAAAACTGAGGCAGACTTTCGGAATATGCTCCTGTTGCATTCACGGACACACGGAAATTAGTCGATTAGGATCACAACGTGTAGCCCATTTTTCTACCTCAATGGAACAACATAATTAACTCAGCAATTAACAGAGTGGGGTGTTTCCGTTTATTTTAGTTAAGTTTTAAGGGTTTTGACTATCTTTTGTTGTCATATAAACTTAATTCTTACTTTTTTAATCTTTACTTTTCTCGCATATACATATCCATTGATCTAACCTCTGAAACTGTAATCAAAATTCACAGACTTATATGTATTACACGAATAAAAGTAGTTTGTTATGCTAGAGGTTAGATTGGCAGTCAAAGGGGCTTTAAGTGGTTATAGAACAAATCAAATCAAATCAAAAATCAAAATCAAAATTACTTTATTCATCCCCAAGGGGGGACTACTTGTACTTTACTTGAGTATTTCCATCTATTTAGCTTTAAACTTCTACTCAACTACATTTTAGAGGCAAATATTATACTTTCTCTCCACTACACTTAGCTGCCAGATATATACTTGTCACTTTTCAGGTCCAGAGTTTGATTAATTATGCATTTGTATAAATTAAACCACATAACAACATATTAAAATAAGTAGTATTAAAGTATTAAAATTAGTTCAAATGCACCATACCTCTACAGCAGTAAAATGCTCCGTACATAAGGCACCAATAATAATCCAATAATATATTTGGAATATAAATAACAATCTGTGTTCTCTTACTTTTGATACTTTAAGTACTTTTTGATGCTGATGCCTTTGTACTTTTACCTAAGTAAGCTGTGCTACTTGTAGTGGAGTAATTTCACAATGTGGCATTAGTACTTTAACTTGAGTGAAGGATCTGAATACTTCTTCCACCACTGTATGGGAGTATAGGTGGTTTTACTTTGGCTGCCTGTTCTATGAGTGTCCATGTGGAGGCAGCACTGCACAGGGTCAGATCTTTTAGTGTACTGTTAGTGGCAGGCTCACATGGAAAAATATGAAGCTGCCATGTACTCTAATAGTGTTAACAGTTTCTACTGTCCTGACTCTACTGCAGCCCAAAGCTGGAAGACTGACTGAAATGTAGCTGGACTAACTGAATATGCACCACACCTATTTAAAAACAATTGTTTATTTGGGATGGAATTCACATAAAGCATAAATATATCTCACAGGTGGTAAATGTGTTCAGGCATACATTAATAAATCATCCTCATTATTGCTATTGTGCACAAATCAAAAAGTCAGCATCACAACTCACACAAACACAATCAATTGTCAAACACAGAAAATATATTGAATTCAACATGCACACGCGCACACACACACACATACACACACACACAAACAACATTGCATTATCATTTCAGGAAAACAATGATTTCTTAATCACTGAACATGCAGAGAAACTAAACAACGCAGAAAGAGTGTAATGAGTAAACTTTATGTCAAAGAGTGGATTGATGTCATATAGAAAATATTTAACATACTGACGTGACAGTTTGGTCCAGGACTCTGCTGATAGCTGAAACCTCTGTAGTGCAATTAAACTGTCCTTTACCACTTAAAACATGCAACACTTTTTTTTTTCACAAATGGTATTTTGTTTGCTAGAAAATAATATAAAAGTTTATGTAATAAATGAAAAAAAAATAATCTAAAACTTGCTTCTTGGTTATTAGGGGTAAATCTGTAATATGTCTTAATTTCTTAGTGGAACTCCATGTATAATATTGCTAGAAGATGTAAATAAAAATATTTGGAAATATAAAGAGTATGGAACCCAACATGTGCTGTATGTGTAGATACACATGGGCCCAAAAGCCCCCAGTTCACTGTGTGTCAGTCACATTCATTGGAATGTGCAAAAATAAAATGCACCAACAAATCAGTCCTGCATAACTATTAACTTGTGGTCCTGTCTTGTACTGACGCTCTACAAAAAAATATAGTTAAGAGTTGTTATTTTAGTAATATTATGCTACCACGGTGCATTTTGAAAGTAAAGTTGGGTTAATTCAAACTACCTGTCTGATAATATTCCACCACAGGATTACTGTTGTTTTCTTGGTCTTGGGGAAATGAATCCAGCTCCCATTTGTCAGCGGTGTGTGTTGGAGGCACAGTGTAAAAACACAATGCTCGGAGGATCGTGGTTGTTTAATATCAGTTAATGTTTGCCCCAGGACCCCTAACAGGTTGATCTGGAGAGAAAACAGACAAAGCCTCTTTGATATTTATACATTACGACACAAAATTACTGGTATAATGGATTCAATATGAGCCCATTCTTTTTGCATGTGAAAACTGCGTACTAAAATAAGACAAACTAGACACTGCGTTTTAGAATGCCATAATATAGGTAATTTCATTGAATTTAAGTGACGTCATGGAACAGTAGCACAGAGCAAAGGAACTGGCTTTACTTTCCTACTGATCAACAGAATAAAGTAGACAGTACCACAGCTAGTGGCTCAGTGGTGTTAAAGCTGTATCTTAACAGATGAATGAAATGAATGAGCTTAAACCAAATGCTCAGTAAAAGCACCACAACATGGACACTGCAGAGCAGCTGCAGACAGCAGTCCAGTGAGAGCCAAATCTGGGATTGGTCAGTGTAACTGAGATGATCACATCCCTTTTTTTTTGGTACCACATACATCCACCACGGTTGAAAAATGTTCACAGAGCCAGCACATATCAGATCTCACTCTCATAGGTGTGCATGTAGGTCTTGAGTGAGAGGATTTCAGCGTAGCTCCGAGTTGTTCTGCGGTACAGGTCCAAGCCCGTCAGGATCTCCACATCTCTGACTCGAGCTGTGTGCATCTTCATCAGGTCCTCCACCCAGCGAGACTCCTCCTCTGAGCTCTGCAGGGAGGCAGTGAGCAGCAAAGAGACAGAAGCATTACTTAGCACCTGCTATCACTCATAATCCTGAGAGTTACATGCTGGAACTTCTATGGACAGTTCGTTTGTTACCATGGCGCCTCGACAGAAGCATGCACTGAAGTTTGTGCCAAGAGACAGTTTAGAGCTGATCGTCAAGGCATTGTTCCAACACATGACTTACCCAAAAATGTTTCTTTTGTGTAAAGGTTAAAAATCATGGAACGTTATGTAAAAAAAGAGCCAGGCTAGTTGTTTTATCCTGTTTCCACTCTATGTTAAGCTAGGTCAGCTGGTTATACAGTTACTTGCATATTTAGCTTTAGCGAGTGTTGTGTTCAGGGTGAATAATGCAAAACTTTCCGATAGGCCATTCACTGTGTGTAGAACTGGTCTCGAAGACGTGTGTGTATTAAAAGTGTCATTAAAATAAAATGTGATGATAGATAGATAGATTACTTTATTCATCCCCGAAGGGAAATTAGGTCGTCATAGCAGTCCGGTATTTGAATACAATACAACAATACAACGACAACAGGATAAAATAGAATAAATACAAATAAGAAAAATACGAATAGGACAAGACACTTAAAAAAGACTATAAATAAAAAGGTAAATAAGGTGCAATGGCAAGATGGTGCTAATGACACTGATGATATGCTGGTAGTGTTATTGTTACAGTATAAACAGTATATAAAAATATAATTGTAAATGTAATGATGCATTTTTAGTCGTGTTGTTTCTTACATTGCATGTCTCGTCGTTGCTGGCCCTGTGTGGCAGGATGAAGGCAGCACTGCTGAGCGGCCCGGTACACGAGTCTGCTGCCTGTGTGAAGTCTAAGCAGCTGGTCAGGACCACAAAGTAGTGTGTGGGGACAGGTATCATCCCACTTACATACCTGGTCCAACAAAAGACTTTGTAAGACATTTGTTGCAAGTGGACAAACTTTTCCCTTCAGCCAGAATTCCTAACTTTCTATTTCTGAACTGCTTAATATCAAGTTTGTTTTTGAAACTTTAATAGAAGCTGAATCAGAAGTAATGTTCTTACTCTCTTATTTTCTCAGCAGAGTCTCTGACACCATCATAGTCGTAGTCAAATATGGGTCCAATGAGCACATTCACACCATTTCTCTCAGTGGCATATTTCTTCACCAGTGCTCTCTGGAAGAAACCCCATATCCCTGAGACAGAAAGGAGGAAGGTGTAGGCACAAACAGGACAGAATGGGATGGGAGGTGAGAGAAGATAGAGAAAGTGCAGATTTTGATTATTTTCTTGTGGAGGAAAAACTGTCAAGATCACAACCAGGGTTTCAACAAGACACCAGACATTTAGCCTTGAATGAAACTTATAATTTCTGACTAACTTACTCTTGAATGCAGGATACATGGGGACAGTGTTGGTGATGAGGACAGCATCATATTTTTTATCAGTGGTTGAGGACAATTCTGTCAATGAAGAAAAAATAAAATGTGATTCAAAACAATTCCAGGTGTAGTTATGTTGTTACATCTGAGTAAAGAGAGTTAATGAGTAAAATGTTATTATTTTGGGTGGAAATAATCTGAAAATAAGACCCAGCTGTGGCGGTTAACTCACGTGGCGGGTACAGGAAGGCATAGGTGATCTGTTTGTCTGCTCTGTAGTTGGTACAAGACTGACTGTAGGCTGGAGGGACTCTGGTGTCAGGTCTCACACAGTTGGACAGGGCTTCAGGCAGAGGGGACACTTCTACCTGAAGGACCACACACACACACACACACATACACACAAGACATAAATCAACTGATAGTTTAAACAGTGTGTAGTTTTTACTTGTTCAAGATGTTCAGAAGAATTGGTTTCACGTATCGTATGTAACAAGTTGAAAACAAACACATGACAAATACATTTAGATTCAAGAAAAACTGTGATTTTACATAATTTACATGATTATCATGTGGTCAGATGTCTAGCTGATGTTGTGCACTTAGCTCTCAGGATATTTCGTTGTCTTCAAATTTCACTGTTACAATCTTTTCATCTTCAAATACATTGCAAAACACTGATGCATCAGATATCAACATGTAGTAGCAAGTACATTTAATTCACCATGAACAAGATACCAAATTTGTGTATTTTGAACATATTCCAAAATAACCAAATACCAGGTTAGAAATCTTCATAGTCTTATGAATAGCCGTGCATTAAACATGGAACAGTGGTGGGTGTTTGGATATTAAAAAAAATCTGAAGTCATGAACAAGGGTAATAATGTTCAAAGGGTAAAAGTTTTTATTTTTAAAATAATGTTAAAGCATAAGGGGGCGGGTCTTTATGAAATATTGTTTTGTAGATGAGTAGTGCTGGACCCTCAGATTTGACAATGTATCAGGTTATACAGTTCCGCCTTTAGTTTAAAAAAAACTGCATATTTCGCCGCTATGTCACGCCCACATAGTGTGATGGTCGGTAAAGCTTTTAATAGTTTTTTATCCCAAAGGCCTTATGATGGTACTGACCAAGTTTGAAGCCAATCGGTTTAAATCCCTAGGAGGAGTTCGTTAAAGTACAAGGCGTGTAAAATGGCAAAAACTGGCCTAAAACGCAATATTCAATCCAAGATGGCCGACTTCCTGTTGGGTTTGGGGTATGGTTCCAAGAGGCTTTTTGGTGCGTCTCCTCATGATACATCTCTGTACAAAAAATTTTGTTCGTTTATGTGAATGCTCCCCACGGGGTGCTGCTCCATTTAAACTTTCTAGGGGGAATTGACGTATATTCCAAGTTTGGTGAGTTTTTAAATATAAAGCCCCCAAAACGCACTTAATCTTATAAAATAATAATTCCAAGGGTTTCAATAGGGTTCTCGTACCATCGGTGCTCAGATCCTAATAATAAATCAATCTACTGGTGTATGAAATTGATGATCTTGCATGCTGTCCTCTGACTGAGGTACCTTTTGTCGACAGTAAATATCACACAATAACATCCACCAGGGCAGAACAAAGAGGATGAAGCGTACCTGTCTGCTGATGGTGTATGACGTCCAGAGGGGCATTGACAGAGCCTCGCTGTAGCCGCTGATGTATTCACTGTGGTGGAGGATGGAGTATTTGGTACGGTAGAGTACAGCAGGTCGACCATAAGGTAAGTTCCTGCTGTCTGAGACAGGAAGAGCACAAAGGGACACAGCAGAGGAGACACAGGTGTGTAACACAAAACAGCAACATGTGAAAACTGAGAGGCACAAAGTCATGATGCAGGGACATTGTGGGTAATTAACTGTATATTGTCAATATCAAAATGTCTCAATATATCTGCATCTTGATTAACAAAAGCACTGCAAGTTTCATTTTTAGCAGAATCAAGGAGTGTAAGAGGTACATCCCTTTGTGTCTTCATCCCTGAAGTCTGATGTAATGTATAAAATACAGCTAATTCATGAATTGTGAATAACATCATGAAAGACTGACCATCCATAGCTTGCCTCAGTCGCTGGTTTAGCTCCTCCACTTTGTTCTGTAAGAGACAGAGCCAGAGTGACTCCAGGTTATAGCCTCGTACAAGGGTCACTTTCAAGCCTCTCTGGCCCCTACTTTTTACACGCAACTGCAAAAAGATCGGAGATTGAAACAATCTCTTGCCAGAGATCTACATGGGAATCACAAACACAGTAAAGTGTAACACTGCAGAGAAGGGTCAGGTCTCACTCACTTCAATCCAAGTCATTCAGAAAGTAAATCTTAAAAATAAACTGACTGGTTCGAGAGAGAGAGGGTTGTCAAATATGAATGATAATCCTTGAAGAAAACAGATATTGACTTTTCTAGAGCAAAATAAATACAGATTTAGTTCAAATGACTTGACTTGAAGGCGACTTGACTTAAGCTCTGCAGCAGAAAGCAAGATGCAACAAGGTTATTAAAGTTTTTAGGAAGCTGGATAAAAGACAAAACAAAGCAATGAGGTACCTAGATACATTTTTACATGTCAAAACAGTCACACACAAACAATACATTCACCATGGGCCCATGCAGATGTTTCTTTTTACAGGTCTGCTGTGTAAAAAGGCAACTTTAACTTCATCAAAAAAAGAAAAACAGATTTCTTTTTTTTTTTCCTAAAAAAAAGACATTGGTGATCTAAACCCCTTCAGTCACAGCTGACTTTTCAAAATAAGAGCTTCAAGTACAAACTTTACAGAACAAGAGAAGACCTGCTGATGCCTGAACATGCAGCATTGTTTTTAATGCTGGGTACGAAGGAAGCTGGGGTCAAATCAGGGATGTGAGTCTTCTACCTCTTTCTGCATCATGACTGAGGGGGTTGGAATACCATATGTCTAAATGTGAGTAAAGCCACAGTGTTTTTCTTTTCATGGAAAATAATCCATTAAAAAATCTGCACTGACACCTCAGGGGGACCAAAAGTGTTGCGTTGGCATGAGTAAAATGCACTCCAACAGGACCAGCTGTTCACCCTGATATTCAGGATCATTCGTTCCTGAATATCAGGCTCGTACATTATTTCTAGTTTTTAGAAACATTTATAACATACAATAATTTTACAAAAATAATGATTGAATGATGAATGAAGTCAATCTCCAGACAAGTCAATCTCTTAATAAAAATTTTCTTTTGAGCAGTCTGCAGGAAGGGGGGCCCCGGTCTGCCACTGAGTCATCATGGCTGACCTTGTCTTCGCAGGTGCAGCCCAGGTCATCCGTTCCTGCCGGGACAAGACCAGAGGCTGCTGGTCTAGAAACCTCCTCTGGCATTGTGGGCCTGTGGGGGGGACTCCTCAGCAGGTGGTTCAGACTACCATGGGTTCCATTATTGGCAGCTGGTTTCAGACCGAGAAGATCTGAGAGAGGGAGGAATCGATTCAAGTGAGCTGAAGGAACAAGTCACACATAAGATACTGCTTGTGTTGTGACTGGTCAACTCACATTTTAATTTAAATCATTTTGGCTAGTCCAACATGACTAAAATTAAACAGATGCATGCAGACCCAAGCACACAAGAACACACAAACATATGCCTTACCACACATGACATTATAAAGCTCAATGTTTTCAAAGGCTGGCACTTTAGTCTTGAATTTAAATGTTGGTCCATACCCCAGGAATATAGTCTGAAAATTAAAGTAGATAGTGCAAGTCAATTGCTTTGTCATAATAAATATTATTGTTTCAGATTTAGGACCTAACAATTGTGTTCAAAAAATCAAGGTAAAATGTATCTTGAGGCATTCATTTGCCAGCCAGGGTTAGGGTTAGTTTATTGATAAGAGTACCTGCATGCTGTTGATCTTATTGTCGTAGCCATGGTCACCAGCGAAGCCACAGTGCCTCTTCCCTTCAGGAACTTTCCTGTAATGGACAGTATGAATCGTAGATCAATATCTAGCTCTGATTGGCCAAAGATTTAATATAAAGCTTCATACTTTGCCTAAAAGCAGTGACATATATATATATATAT
>CAFUXE010000335.1:53705-87401 GCA_903364295.1 Serranus cabrilla
AAACCACATGCATAACATCACCATTTACACCCACCTCATGCATGTAGGGATCAACAAGGATTTCAAAGGGCCCCACAGCCAGAGAGATGTTGGGGGCCGCAGTGGGGATGGGGAGGACATAGTGGAAAGTCTTCTTCCTCATGTCATGGGTGTAGATGGTCTCTACGAGGTCACCGCAGGACACTGCCACCATGGACGCATCTACTGTGAACTCCAGCTTCCATGTACACAGCTCCGAGTAGGAGTCTACACAGGGGAACCAGAATCTGGGAGAGCAGACAATACGATAAGCTTTATACAAATGATGCAGTGGCCACTACTGTCTCTGGGCCCAATGGTAGAATCTGATAGTCTGTTAGGAGTGCGAGTCTGCACAAGAGCAGAAGAAAAGTCTAGAAAGAAAAGCCACTGAGCTGGCAGGAAGAAAACAGTAAAAAGATTTTAAGAGTTGTTGCATGACAAAGATGAGGCTTTATTACATGGTACCCAAGAAAGACAATGGTATGAGATCTTAAGAAGTCTAGTATTCTAAGGGATGATATATTTTCATTACCATGATGAATGTACACCTAGCCCTGTATTTGGCAGTAGGGTGTCAAAATTAAGAAACAAATTGTCAGAGCTCTGTGATAATGTTGGATATCAGGTGTTACTGTTAGGTTTGCTAAAAAAAATTGCAATGATCTGCATTAGGACACTAGTAATAAATGCTGTTAAAGTATATACCACGCAAAGCCTGAAACACAGATTAAATATGCCACACATACCAACAGGTACAAACACACAGACAACAGAGTTCCAAGACACACAGTGCTGAGGGAGTTTCAAGAGACACACACTGATAAACACTCCTACACATATTCACATATCTGAAGGCAGATGTAGCACAAGACGCCCATTGAGAGCTACATCAAAGTCATAAACCAGGTGAAGATGACTACAGACAAAAAGCCAAATAAGGACAAGTGTGGTGCTATTTGTCTTCCTTCCGCAGGGCGGTGGCCGGAAAGCTGTAGCACCAAGAAGCTATGGATTTAGCCTGGGTGCTAATAATGGGCGGACTGAGTCTAAATCTACAGTACCGCCCCAACAGTTTGGAACAATCAGATAGTTGCACATTCTCATTATAAAACTCTGTGTAACAGTAAGTTAGGTACCCTTTTTCTGTGAGGTGGTTGCAGCTAACTGCTTGCAGACTGTGATTTCTGAACAGATAAAGCTGATGCTCGCTCTTTCATTGCTGTCATATTAAATAGTTAAAGGGATTTTACTCTCCTCTCTTCTGTTCTACGAAACAAATGCACTTCAATATTACTTAAAACATTGTTGGACTTCCAGTCTACTGTGAAGGCCAGAAACAACATACATCTATATTTTCACTTGCATAATCTGCAAAAATTTGTGACTGGATTCTTTATTTTTACCTTTATGACACTTAATTTGAGAATCTGATTTAATGATCCACATATTACATGTTCATAATCATATATCTATTTATAGTAGAAGCAGACCATCTAACCCTCAACAGGCAAGTATCCATACTAACCACGTAAAAAGGCAGCTTGAGATAACAGCTGAAAACATCTGAACTACTCTGCTCAGCATGATGCATCATGATTGTTTTGAAACTTGTGCGTCCATGTTTTCCATTAAAGGAAACCAAAGATAGGTTTCATCATTCAACTGGTCACATCAGTCTCTTGCTCCGTCTCTCTCTCTGGAGGACAGTGGACCATTTCTAACAACCACAAGAACGAATCAACTACTGTAAATCATGTTAGTGAGTGTTTCTACACCTGGTGGAGTTCTGGTATCCAAAGGAGAACACGTGAGCTCCTCTCTCCGCCATGCTGCCTTCCACATCAGGAACAACAAAGTGGAGACCTCCCTTTGGCTGGTCCAGGGAAAACTCTATGTACACCTTCAATACCTTCAGATCTGGAGACAAAAACACAAAACTATTGGTGGATTGGTCATAATCGCATAGTCAGTGTAGGAGTGGAAAACTTTTCACATGTTCCAGGGAAATTTTATAACAATCCAGTGAAGATGATGGGACTTTAAACGGACAGTAGATTATGATATTCTTGGAATGACAGAAAACACACTTCTTAATCATCTGCATTACAGCAAATTATTCAAAACAACTGCATGCTTTTTTTTAAATCTCTCGGTCCCTGCGTCCACGTCTTACCATCTCCCTGTTTCCAGAGTTCAGAGGGAACTTTGATGACCAGCTCCCCGTGCCCTGCATCAGGGTCCACAGCACTCACTGCTGCAGTGTAGGCACTGGAGAAATAGTTCAGGTTCCTCCTGCATAGACACACACACACACAAACATTTACTCAAAATGATCATACTGCCACCATACAGTTTCTCTTGAAGTAGTCAGACAGTGATATTGATATCATACGCCCAGCCCATGTGTGGAGATAAATAGTTTTCTTTAAGCTAGTATGGTAAGCAGGATATCTAGAATATTATTTTAAACATCAGTTACTTTAAGCAGGAAAATAAAAATCAAGCATATTCAGGAAGTGTAAGTTGGTTCATTTTCTGGAAATTAAATTAAGAAACACAGATACATTTACTAGATTTCCAGGTTTTTTTTCTCCAGGGAATTAAATATTCACATTCATACAAAGACCTGTTAAATTCAATTTAGACAAACGTCTCACAGAAAAAAACTGGTAAAATCAATATTTCTAGTTATTCAGGCATATGTATTTAAGTCTATTTAGCTTGATGGATTCATTCTAGGCGGGTGCCTTGAAGCTGATTTGGCAGAAATATAAAGAAAGACCAACAATTAGAAGCCTGTGACACAGATTATAAACTTTAATTCCAGAACTCCATATTACACTGAAATGTGCATCATGAACTGTTATACTCACTGCTTGGACTCATGGTGGCACACCTCCAGTGTGGGGTCATTGTAAATGAATGGGGCTTCAAGTTCATTGACTCGGACCCTGTAGATGCGGCACTGTTTACTGTTGAGCTTGATCCTGTTCAGATTGACCACTGTGGGGAAAATGGTGAGCTCCACGAAGCCCTAAGGGATGCAAGGAGAAAAAGAAGTTGGTGAAAATGGGCTAAAATTGTCATCTGAAGCGATTTTCATTGTTGAATACCAAGAACTGCATAAAGGGTTTGTTCACCCATAAAGGTTCAAACACAATTATCTCAGCGATCCATGTCATTGTGATTTAGGTTTGCCATAACTAAGCTGCAATACAGTAACAGCCTGACTTAAGTCTGGCACACATAAGCCTCATAATGTCTAGGAAATACAAATGATGAACCATAGAGTAATTATATAATAAACTTAAGTTCTCAGTGTAGCATTAATACATTTTAACAAAGTAATTGCTTTAAATTGCAGTTCTTGATTTTCCCTTAATAAATGAGTAACAAAAAAAGAGGGAACACTATTATCCGGCAGTTCTCCCTGCAGTCTTACTGGATAGGATGCAATATTAGCCGTTGTTGTCTAACCACAGCACAATGACTGAACAAATTAGCAGCTTTATATAGCTTTGGTAAACTGTAACCTCTGTACTCACAATGACAGATTTCCTCTGGAAGTTGATGTTGTTGATGCACACCACCTGGTGGGTCGTAAAAGCAACGACAGGACAACAATGTCAGTATGTTATACGAAGTAGATAACGTTACTCCCTCTCATCCTGGTTTGTACTGGAGGCACGTTACTGCCTGTACTTTATGCACATGTTACTGATGTCACGATAACGTTGCCCTTTAATTACTATGGAAACATGACTGCAAGACATTTCATTAATTTCACTCCAAAAAGTTCAAAATTATACAAAAAGTACTTATAATTTAAAGGGACGCGGGCTCTCAAATCCTTTATCCTTTTTCCTGTTCATCCTCGTTTCCTGTGGTGTCTTGACTGAGGTTTCAACATGCCATAACACTGCTCCGTGATGTCTCCTCAGCAGCCGTGTAGGGTAGCCTTACTTCGCTAGTACAACATTCAGCAGTCCTGTGCATTTAGCACACTGCAAAAAAAAGGGGGGAAAAGTGCGACAATAACAAAAACGTTTTAAATATGTAACGGTATAACGAGGGTCGGAGTCAAACGCCAAACCAGCTCTGTAACGTTAACTCTGTACGAAGTACGTTATATTCGTTTTTGAATGCCCCGGAGTTTGCAGTACGGTGTTTATTGCAACCGATACGGACATATACATAAATACAAGTCGGCCATGATTAGCAGTCGGTATTGTATAGAAGAGAGCAGGTCCATTTAATGGTTGCTGCGGTCTCCGTGAATTAAATCATCCAAATATACCCTCACTGTCTGGCTGCTGATAGCATTGTGTTGGCGGCTCCAGTGCGTGCAGCCATTTTGTTAGTAACCTATGACCTCCCGCGTAAAATAACAACAAATACTTTTTTTATATCGAGGAGAAATCACCAATATTAACCACACCCTAGGACATTTATTATGTAACCACTTCTTTAAAATATATACGAATAAATATAATTTGTATATTCAAAACATGACTGTAGCATGTTACGTCAGAGGGGCAGGGGGAGGCATACACATGCACGAGCTTCACGAGATCGCGCAATCAAATGCGGAAACAGTGTGACGTGATGACGTAAATGTGAAGGACGCACAGGGTGCATCTCATGTCGCTTATTTGAATAGGCGCTTCAGACGAAAAGACAAGTGAGGGAAGTGAAACGAGAGAAACTTAATAAATGCATATTTTTTAAGAATTTTTATTTTTATTTTTTATGGTATTTTAGATTAAATGAAACTACTTAAACAAGATAAACACTAGCACTTTAGTTTATATCAGTCATGTTTGAGAAACAATAGTTAGTGATTGATCAAACTATCAGCCTGCTGATTTCTTTATTGCCTGATAGGATAGTACAGAGGTTTTTGATAATGACACATTTCTTATCTTCTTTTACAATCTCACAGAGGTAGAAATGTTAGGTTAAGTTAGCTGACCCCAGTTACACTTGATGGTGCTCACTTTGCCAGGAATTAATTGTACAAAACACATCCCAGTGCTCTACAGATCCGGTTATTTTATACATAAACCCTCTTTGATTGAAATAGAAATACATCAAATGGGAGAGGTGCATTTTTCATGAAACCATGTGCCCTGAGTGAGTTCCACAATGTTTATCTATCCATGATCAAAGGTATTGCTTCATTTGGAGAATAATCCTCATTCAACCCTTCATTTATAAAGAAAAATGCACAATTTAATTAAGGAATAGTCAGTTATGGTTATGGAAACGCCAAAAGTCAATTTCCACTTTATATCTGAGACTGCTGTTGAGGCTTAATAATGAGAAATACATGGTAACCAACAGAATCAGTTATATTAAAATTTTAAAAAGTCAAATTAAAAAGTTTCTGTTGTTAAAATAATCTGCGACTTCAGTCTTACATGATGATCTTATTTGAAGGTGGCAGATGGTTGACATTGTTTTGTAAATGTCTTCTAGCTTTGCCCTTCACCAATGACTGCAAAGATCAAACCACTTCAGGTGCACACACAGCGGATGTTGAGGGTATAAAGCAACATTCTCATCATAGTAATTGTATTCATGCAGACCAAGCCTTAATTTGGCCATGTTGATCTTCAGGGGGATCCAGATGACATAACTGTCCTGATGAGTGCTTCTAGCAACCACACCTGAGGGAAGTCTTATTTGGGGGAAATTCTGTTTCATAAACCTGTTATCACATCTCGACCAGTGTGTAGGCATTAAAGGCATCACCCTTATAGATTTATCCATGCCTCTAAACAAGTTTGAGATTGTGATCCACATTGTTCATGTGGACGAGACGAGGTGATCACATCACACCAGTTCTGTCCTCCATCCACTGACTTCCTGTCAGTTTCAGGGTTGATTTTAGATTTTATTACTTAATTTTAAAACCTGAAATGGCCTGGCATCTACTTATTACCTTTTGAACTTTCGCAATTCAGGGAAAGCTCTGAGGTCTCAAATTACCTTTCTTTATCAGAGCGTGTCAGGCCCTGGAAAATGTAAAATCCCTCTGACAACTCATCTCTTTGAGCTGGCTTTTAATTCTAATTGAGCTGGACCCTGGTTACACTGTCACTTTAAAGCAAGAGTGTGGATATGAATCCAATTTCTGTGTGGAGTTTGCATGTTAGAAAACGTGTCAGCGTGGATTCTCCCTGTGTTCCCCAGTTTCCTCCCACATTTCAAACAAATGCAGGCTAATTAGTGAAATTAACTACATTGCTCATAGGTGTGAATGTCAGCAAGGATGGTTTTCTGTCTCTGTGTGTCTGGTGACCTGTTCTGGGTGTACACCGCCTTTCAGCCAATGTCAGCTGGGATGGGCAGCTGGATTCTCCCAATATCACACAAGAATCAATTGCAAGATTTCATTTAGTGGCCCGCATTCTTAAGTTTGGGTGATTATGTGATTACCTTTCATGATCTTCATCTATCTGTTGATTGACAGTTCATCTAAAAAGAGATAGTGGGTGACTCAGGCTGTCAGATGGTTAAGGGGGGAAAAAATAATACATTTGGTACCAGCTGCATGAAGTACTGCACCAGCATACAGACACATTATACATCACACATTATATGGTTGCATGTATAAGCTGTAGATGCTGTTTGTGCCAAGCCATCAGATATCCTGCTGTATACCCTTTTTGTTCTTTGTTGGGAAAATTGATTGCTGAGGTTTTCATTGAGTTCATTCTACAATTTAAAGTGATTAAGGTTCTCACTTCACTTTACAAATGTTTAAAACAGATCCTAAAACAGTTGCAAGTAGTAAGTGTAGCAAGTGTAAGTTTGCCTTGATATGCCACACAAAAAAACTGAATACACTGGAACTTTTCCACCACACGTTTAAAAGTCAATGTTGAATGTGTCTTCCATGGAAATGGGAAGGGCCCTCAGTGGAAGCACTGCCATGTCTGATGTTGTTGTTGGCCAACAAATCAGGCTGATCAGGATCGAGCTCTCATGCCATCTGTGTGTTCCAAGTAAGTTCAGACACTTGTGTACTGTTGAGACACAAGTGCTGAACAAAACTACTTGATGACATACTGATTGATGGATCTAATGGATCTGAGGTTTTGTAATGACGACGGTGAGGTCAATAAGGCCAACAAGGCAGATTTGTGTGCTTTGCCTAGAATGGTGGACTGTTATTGATCCGGTTGGTTCAGAGACTTTTCAACAAGTTTTGGGCCACAAGGAAGTTCCTATGACGGCACGTGTACTCAAAATGTCTGCGTTGGTATCGCCTTTGTAATGTGCCTGTAACTTACCAAACACCTTGTGAATGTGGTTGTAGCAGGTCTTGGAGGTTGTGCTGTCTTTAGTGATCTGTGGGACGATCATGTCCAGTGTTTCTCTGCTGTGTTTGGGTCACTTGGCTGCTTGGCTCGCAGCAAATTTGGCTAATTGTGCATTTATCAAGGTGACAGTGACATATCTTGTTTGTGTGGTAGGACAGGGATGAGTTTGTCCAATGTTTCCAAGGTCATAGCAGTATCCCATGCCAACTGCAACGACAGAGTTGTGGTTTGGGGGTGCGTTGTAACTATAGTTGCAGTCCTGACGGACTTGCTTAAAAGTCCATTTTCGTCAGAGCATCTTTGACAATGTGAAAACTCTCCTGTGAACCGATACTCACACTTCATACGTGTCAATGTTTAGGTAAGCAGTTTTATTAGTTTGCTTTTGTTATTCAAGTTACTTATAATTCCCCTAAAATTGGGTGTCTCCCATATTTGTCACGACTAAAGAGCCGACACAGTGTCACCAGGAGGCCTAGCGTGTACTGTGCAGCAGCTATTACTGTAAACTTCCTAGGGATTTGCGTCCTTGTATACATAAGTAGTGGGCTTACCCATCTCCACCCTTAGTACATGTTAGTTTTGTAGGGAGTCAACTCATGCCGTTTTGGTAGATGATATTATGATGATAAAACAAACAAACACATTAATTGCTTTTTAAAACAGACAGAGGAACTCAGGCAGGGCCAGAAAGATGTTCAGTAAAAGAGATTTCCAAAAGGAAATTCAAGTGTTAATGGGGTGAAATGACATGTCACTGATTTTTTTCACTGAAATGAAAGACACAGGAATATTCCTCATTTAAAAAATGATAATACTTTAAAAAAACGACATATGTGACAACACATTCCCTTTAAGTAAAGACCTGGTGAAACACCAGAAAGTCTAAAGTGCAACAACAGTGTGTTAGTGGTCAAGAATGGTCATAAATGCATCTTATGGTCACATTATTTATGGGACTAATGAAGAAGCTATTATTTTGACTTTTTGGCACAATCAACTTATAATTCTAAGGAGCTAGGAAAGTTCACTATTGAATGTCATGTGTTAAATAAGACAGGATGACGAGACGTTAAAAAAGATGACACTGCTTGTTTGGATGCTTGAGTGACATTGTCAAACATACCCATATCAGGCCTCCGCCTATCTCATGCTCTTTGTTATAACTGCAGTAACCACATAACAAACACAAACACACCAATATTCAATATGCTTTTCATTTGACCAGAACCTAACAGCAGTATGTGATGGTGTGCATGTCTCTGCCCCACACTTGACTCTCACTGATATAAGTGTCCCTCCATCCTGCCTCCCTCTCATGCTTCGAGGTCAGCTGCAGGTACAGTATGGTCGTCTCTGGTGGTGGGTGGATAACTGGTACAGGCGGTTGCGTAATGACTTTGGCCCTGGGCTCTTTTAATGAGAATGTTCAGGTTTATGAAATGCGTAAATGTTAATATATTAAGTATTATAGACAGAATATGTCAGAATATATGACTGTGGTTGATGAAATGCAGTTCATTACTATATATACTCAGTCTATAGGTAGTTTCTACATAAGAAATGAAATGAGTTTGTGTGTTAAAGTTTGCTAAAGATGGACTTCTTATTAGTATGCATTGTTATGTCTCCATGGGTATGAATAGACAGTGCTGGTTCTGTAATATCAGCTCAAATCAAGCTTTGAGCTTTAATTAAATCGTCTTTCTTTATCGTTGGGCGTGATGATATGTTCGAGGATGTATTTGCAGTATTCCAGATTTGACATTTATTTATTTGCAGTACCTCTAAGGCCAATGCAGGCTGAGCACTGTGGTGTGCGTTATAAAATAATACGATATGTATTAATACAATCTATCTATCCAGTCTATAATTAATTTACCTTTACCATGTTTTGTTTGTATTAGTTAACGATTGAAGTTTCTTGATCTGCGGTTGAGAAATGTCATGCAGCCAACAATTTAATGTTCGACTGAAACACACTGACAGTTCAATAACTTACTTTCTAAGTACAGTACAATTGAGGTCGTAAAAAAGTGTTTATGTGTATTTACATAACGGGCAAATACTGTACTTCTTTACTCCACTACACTTATCTGATAGCTGTGATTAATATTTAAACTTTTTAATGACGATATTACAGTCACTAATTTTTTCCTTTTATAGGACAACCTATGATGAGTGTAAAAAATGAGACTTTTTTTGCACTTCATTAAGCAGCTACAACAAACCACCTCTAGTCTAGTGTGATTTTTATTCATACTGAACTGGACCTTCTCGCTGTCCACCTATAGCCCCTATTTTTTCAACTTTTCTTGTCTTTTCACAACCAAATGATAATGATCTCATCAGCAGGACTAACACCAATCTATAATATTGATGCATTAAGGCTAAGACCGAGAAGCCAGTCAGAATTAATTAAGAATTAAGTGAGAGGTAAGGCAAAAACACAAGTTTTCAGTTTAGATTTAAAGGCCTTTACAGTCTGTTTCTGCTTCAGTCTCTGTTTTACCGGCATTTATGCAAATTTGATGTGTTAAATATTTCAAGGGTATGATATCAAACCAGAAATCCACCCCTCGTGTTATGCCTTGATATGGGTCACGGACATTAATGGGCTAAATGTATATTTCGTATGCTTTTTTCTGAGTGTTTCAGAGTTTATAATGGATGTGTACTGGACAGAATGTTCAGAGTTAGAGTGGATGGCATCCCAGCTAGAGTGAAGGGAGACTCTGCTTGGAAAACCTGTGCTTGTTCCTACAACTTTCACTCTTAATAAGTAATTTTAGGGCAGATGGGGAAATGTGTGCTGGTCGCAGACATTCTACTAGCCTGGATGGGACAGCAACCATAGATCAGTTGTACTAGAAGCAAGAAGTACTATGAGGAGTACAACTAGCTTAGCGGAATAAAGTCCTGAGAAGTAACTGTGTCTTAACAGGAAACACAGAAGTATGAGTATTTGTTACAAAGCAAAGATCTGTTGTACCCGAAGCAACAAGTAGTCCTTTTAAAGCAAAAATCTGTTGTACTTGAAGCAACAGTAGTGAAGTAATAAATAGGAGTAGTTTAGTGGAATCAAACACTGAGATGCAGCTGTTTCTTAACAGGAAACCCAAAGTAACTATATCTTGATAGGAAGTTAAGGATGTATCTGTATTGTAAAACTGCGGCAAACCGTCCACATTTCTGCTAAACTGTTTGCATATTTACCTTTCGACACCTGAACTATACATTTTAATTATTTATTTTTGTCATTTTAATTATTTTTCAATGTATTTAATTTTACGACGTCACGCTACTGTTTTCTTTGCATTTATTTATCACAACTGTGTTGTGTTAATGTTTCACGTTCATACATATAGTTTTATGCATTTACTTGCCTCTCCCATATTGCCTTGCATAGAGGATGGATGGATGGAATAATGACAATAAACTTGATTTGGTAATAAAAAAAAGAAAAAGTTAAAGCAGTAATACTGACAAATACTGAAGTTGAATGAAACATATCACGCTCAACATGTATATTAGTGATCAGCACATGCAAATGTTCCTATGATTCATTATGTAACATCATGTACAATATATTGGTTTAAAATATTTACCACTGTGTACATTTCTCCCTCTCTCAAACACAGCGATGGAGATAAAGCCTCTCACAGTGTGTTTGGCTCTTTGTGCTGCACTCTTAGCAGGTATAACTTTCAAATGCAGGCAATATTTCTTCCCAAAAAAAATCCACATACTTAAATGTATTCTTTTCTCTCCTCTCCAGTATGTCATGGTTGCTCTACAGGAAAGGAGTTCATCACAACATTTCTTCCTAATTTCAAGGCTTCTAATGGAAGAGGTCACACACTCAGTGTGGTTCTGACTGCTCAGGACTCTGTAGCCAATGTTCACGTACAGGTGAGAATCATACGCATAAGTAAGTGAGGTGGATAATGCAACAGTCCAATAAAAAGTTTTAACTACCTTATGAGCGATAAGGCAGATGTCTGTGTCTTGCGGATATAGTTTTATGTATTAAAAATAACTGTGAAAAGGATATTTCATTGTGCTACCTTGAAATATGTCCAATGCTACAGTACGGATGTAATGAATTTACCAAAGAATCAATCCATATCCAATAATTATGATCTGTACCTCTGATTATTCCTTATTATCTTATTATGTGTTAGGAGGAGTAGATATGGGGGCTAAACAGTGGGTGTGTCTTTGTTTTTCAATTAAAATTTTGATCTTTTGTCTGCTATGATGCTTGGTAATACATTAAATTAGCAAAAATCTACACTGTAAAATAGTACATATTTTATGGTGATTTAGATCATTTTGACTAAGCTGTGTTATGGTATTGGGCATTACTCTCTTGCTTACAGTCTTGTGACATTACCAAGAACATCCAATGTGTTTTAATGTAGCCCATGAATGTTTAACAAATGTAGTACATTGATCTGCAGGTGGCTTCAGTGGGTTTCTACAAGCGGCTCACCGTCCCTGCAGGTCAAAGCCGCTGGGTTTCTCTGCCATATAGATCTGAGCTGCGGAAGCCATTTGTTACAGCAAACTCAGCCGTTCGAATCTCTTCTAGTTCTACAATCTCAGTGGTCTCTTTCAACCGTCGCTTTGCCACAGGAGCAGGCACAGTGGTTTCTCCTATGGAAGAGCTGGGTACTGAATACTTTGTGTACACACCCTCTGGGACCATGAATTGCATGGACAGGCTGCTGGCTATTGTTAATGGCAATAGCCAGAACCAGATTACCATCATACCTGGTGCTGATGTGGTGCTCAGAGGTTGGTCTAGTTGGAGGCGTGGGAAGCCAGTGACCATCACCCTGGCACCCTACGCATCCTACCTAGTACGAGGTCGCAAATCTTTGACAGGCACACGGATTCAATCCCAGCAGCCTGTAGCTGTGTTAGCAGGCCACCAGTGTCTGGCATTGGTTCGTTACTGCGAGCATGTTTATGAACAGCTCCCCCCTGTGACAAGCCTTGGTAAACACTACATTGTACCCAAGACCAGCAGCTGTAGGGCCACAGACTGGGCAGTGATAGTAGCGGTTGAAGACAGCACTGAGGTGACACTGCATAGAGGCCGATGCGCCAATAGACGTCCCTGCACACAGAATCAGTTGAGTACAGTATTCTTTTCTTTTTTTTATGTTTTATCAGAAAGGTGATACATAGTCCAGGCGTAGAAAGGACAATTAGGTACTTAACATTTTCATCAGGCAATATACAGTAAATACATTACATAATTGTAATCAAACTATGAATATCTGAACAGAAGATGTTAGACTGATACAGCCTCCTAAGTAGTTTACATCATTGGCATGGTAATAAAAGCAAGTCTGATCTCCGTGACTTAACGCACTGGACCCATTTTTACCACAATCCTTCAAATGTCCCTGATTGAATTTTTATGGAAAATGTTAGTTCTTCCATTATGTAAATTTCATGTACAATTTCTAACCAAGGTGGGGGCATCTGGCTGTAAGCACTTCCTAGTCATTTTATTTTATTAGTTATTTGTCTGCTGTAGACTGGATATTTAATACTATAGTGCATAAATATATTGTCAAATGGAATAACAATTTTAAATATAGTTTGAGTACAATTTTATTCATTATAACACACTGTTGAAGCTACAGCCAAGGCCATCATGCTCTGTCCACCTCTCCATTCAAATGCACACAAACCCACCATCTGTCTATTACTATAATAAAATTGTGTATGCTGGAAACATCAAGTAATATATATGCTGAATATATAAGTTAACCTTAGTTTTCTAATGGGCAAATACCACCAATTGGTTATCTTCATGACAACTAGACACTAGAGAAGTTCACAGCAAGACTTGCAGTAAATAGACCTCTAGTGTTTGTTTGTAGTAACAATATTGTAAGAGGCACATCAATATATAATCCCCTAAATATTTACTCTAAATTAAACTGCCAAAAATAGTTTTACTCAGTCCATCTTAACTTGAACTGCACGTATCTAAGTGAGTAAAACATATGACTTTTACACCAACAGGAAGCTGAGGAGAGCTGGAGTCACCAGCATCGTGAAACTGACGTCCAAACAGCCACTCATTGTCAAGAGCAACAAGAAAGTAATGGTGGTGCTTTTGAGTAACAATAAACCATATGACCCTTTTATGATAGCAGTGACTCCTACCTGCAAGCTTGCCACTGATTGGGCAGTTCAGACCGTGGGTGGACTTCGAAGCACTATTGCTATTATGTCAGAGAGGGAGGGGTCAGGCAGTGTGAAGGTGTGTGTGGGCAGGAAATGCAGCTCACCGAGGTGGATTTCCCTCATATCTGATAACCACTGGGTGTGGTCCAATGTAGCAGTGGGGTCAGCTCAGCAACGTGTGACAGTGGAAGGTGATGCCCGTATTGCAGTCTACGCCTACGGTGGAAAACGGCGCCATTCATATGGCCTTGCTGGAGTTTGTTCTGAAGGTCTATACAACCAAACACACACACAAACACAAACACACTTAGATTCCTTTACAGATGTGCATGATGATTCCATTCAATTCGGGGTTTTTTTATATAGCTCAAAAAGGATCCCTCAGAGGGATCTTAATGTCAAATAAACCAGTACAGATCCTCCACATAAATGTTTGTCCAGAAGAGATAGTACGTAAATAATAAAATCGCAATAGACAGAATGTGAGAGGTGAGAGGGAGCTACAATATTCCTACATGTTTTCTTAACAATGTGGAATGTTTTTCTATAGCTAACTAAAGAGATAACACTTAATTTATGGTTGAAATGGACTGAATTCGATTAATCAGGTATAGTGTTAATGTGACATAAGATACCAAAAAATGTTGCATAGGATAATGTGTCTGCCATAGTGTTACTTTTGTATGTAAATGATGTGTTTGTGTTTTCCTGTAGATGCCCCCCCTCCTACACCACCCCCGGATCCCTGTGAACAGGTGGAATGCAGAGTAAAGGAACGTTGTGTGAAAGGAAAATGCGTTCATGTTTCTACAGCGACCTGCCATGCAGTCGGTGACCCCCACTACTGTACATTCGATGGACGACGCTTTGACTTCCAGGTAGGGGTGGGACAGTTTGAACATCTTGTTAAAATGTTTGCTGCTCTACTGCACAGCAGTCTTTCTCAACTGAATCAGGCTGTGAAGTGTCATAGGAGTTGAACAATATGATGATATGTACTCTGATCTGATAGAGGTTTATCAGTCAGCAGAGACTTCATTATACTGTTTCTACTGAGGCCCCCCTTAAAACAATGCATTAGGCCTTTTGCGGACATATTTGTTGTTTCAAATTACTATAATGTCAATGTTCCAGGTCAGAAAACGTATTCTTGACTTACAGAAACACACTAGAAGCTGGCTAATTGTTGTAGGTAATAACAATGACGGAGCAAGATTCTGTCAGCTGGAGGTTAAAGTAGACTGATGTTATCCACTTGCTCAATCTGAAAATCAAACAATTCCACTGGAGAAAAAAAAATCAATATTATGGAGCACTGACTATTTGAGGTAGCAAAACTCTGACGGCTGTCAGATGATTCGTAGTTGTCCTCATCATCTATAGAATATTTTTTGGTGTTGGCCTCAGTCGTGGTGCTGTTGTCAAGTTGCTCACAGAAGAAGTTGCATGGCCCTGATTATGTCTGGAAGCAGTAGATGTGAGAGCTTGTGTTTACTCAGCCTGATCTTACACTAAAAAATTGCAGACTGTCACCCAGCAGAACGGGGTTTGGGTCAAAAGTAAATGACTTACGTTTTTTACGTGGCTTTTGAATATTTTTTTCAATGTAACTTCCGTAGTTTACGTAGCTTCCGTGGCTTCACTTCGAGCATTTTCTGTATTTCTATTGACTTTTATTGTCTTCTGTCTTACCAGTGTTGCAAGCATGTACTTCGGTGTTAAAACAAACATGGTCATTTCACCTAATTTTGTGAGATATGGTTAGTTCACTTGCTGGACAATCATGAAAGAAACATTGAATGAAATGATGCAATAGCTAATGTCAAAATACACATTAACATGTGTTAATGCGTATCTGTGGTGCCATTTTTTAATAGACACACATAGACACAGATGCAACTATCTGCCAACACTACAATCACAGTTTGTTCTTAGCTGTATTTTGAAAAGATGCAGAAGGATCATGTGATTTCATATGGCGTTTCAGTAACACACATTATATTGTTACAATTCACTACACATCCGAGATGCCTCAAAACTTACATTGTACAGTGGAGAGTCTTTTTCAAACAGAGGGTCATTCAAAGAACCTTCAGTGAGATAGAGCCTTTGTTATTTTGGTTGTCTGCTGGAGGAGCCAAGGTCCTATTACTAACTCACTGTTCCTGGTGAGTTCGTGAGAAAAGCTACTAAAAAATGTGTATGTCGCACTTTCCCTTTACTGACTAATTCAAAATTGTTTTCAGGGTTCCTGCACTTACATCATGACAACACTTGCAAAGAAGGCGTCTGACCTCGTGCCTTTCACTGTGACCACCAAGAATAATCATCGAGGTAACCGTCGAGTTTCATATGTGAGGACTGTCACTGTCAGTGTTTACCAGCAGACGATTACAATTGGCAGACACAGAGGACAAGTAGAGGTAAGAGATTTCTGAATTATGTTATCTACTGTAACTGTAAGTGAATGATATATTCATTGCAAAATGTTCAAAAAACTTAACCCAATGGAATTTCCCTTATGAATATTCATGTAAACGTAACTAGTATTTTGCTTAGATTGAATACCACATTTAAAAGGATAGTTGTGGATTTTGAAGGTAATAGTTTGGCATCCACTACACTACTGGCAAGTATTTAATACAATTTAATGTTCACAATCCAAAACTATCCCTGTAAGAAAGGAACTTCTCAGGAAGTTTTAGATCATCAATAGGAATCAATGCAATGATTTTTGTAATTAAAAAATACAGGAGGAACAAGCCTTATTTGAATAATAACTGTTTATTACAATATCTCCATTTTAAACACACACATCGCCAATGAGCTCCTGACTCCCGCGCATAGCTAGCGTCTGTTTCATTTGCTACACAATGTTTAACTTGTTGTCTTACAAAAAAACTCCCATGAAATACAGATATATTAAAAGAGCTACAGTAATATATTGGTTTTCTACTGAAACAGAAAAGAAAAGAACAGGAAATTTCCAGGTTTACTTCCATATTAACAACAACAACACTGTTTAAATGTGCACAACCTACAGTGTTTGGCTTGCAGCAAAGATGCTAGCAGGCATTTGTGTTAGCTCAGCTACCCCCATAAAGCTACGGTCATATGCAAATTTAACTTGGTGAATATTTGCCTCCCGTTCACTTACATTTTATGTAGCAAAGGGGCAAATAAAATATTTGCTTATGTTGGTGAAGCACTGACAAATAGATACAAACTCCCTGGTTAGCCACGTACCACCTCAGCAAGCGACAGTCACCCATCTGCATTTGCATATGTGTGAGTCCAGCCAGTTGTGTGAGAAGGTATTAGGCAGCTCGAGGCCACTCAGCTAATGAAGCATGAATGAAGCAACTGATGAAATGGCCATCAAACCAATGCAAGAACAACTTCACTACTCTGCCTGAATGCTGTCAACATTTTATATTTCTGGTTCTCTTATCAGCTCTCATTGCTATTTCAAAGATTATCACGTTAGTCTTGTACTACATGGCATTTAAAGTTTGCAACACTGTTTATACGCAGTGTTACAGACATGAAGCTGTTTTAATGATTGTTCTGTTATTACCTTTAGGTGAATGGAGAACTTCAGTTCTTGCCTGTCAGTTTGCTGGGTGGCAAGGTCTTTATACAGCAAAGTGGAATTTATGCTTCCCTTACCACGGACTTTGGCCTGACTTTAAAATATGACTGGAACATGAGGCTGTACGTCACAGTGCCCTCCTCATACTATGACCACCTAGGAGGCCTCTGTGGAAACTACAATGGAGACAGGAAAGACGACCTGCCTGAACCAAATGGTGAGAAGGTGGTGCTGTATACTGTAGGAAGGGTGATGGCTGGATGGAACTAGTTTTCCAAAATTGTACTTCTAATACCCAATAGATGAGGAAATTACACTATTTTCACAAAAGTGTTCGGTTTGAAGCTAATGGTTTGGCATCAAGAGACTCTGGCTGTCATTCATGTGGAGTGGACAGGCCAAGTACTCTCAGAAGTAGACATTCGCAAAATGATTCTATAAATCAGACATGTTGAAACCGTCACTTTGATACAAAAAGAAGAGAAAAATGTTCTCAGTCATATATCTAAGCAGACACTGGGCGAGAGGCAGGACTGTGTCACATGAATCCTCTAATATATATTTCAGGATAATTCTGTGTTGTGTTCCGCAATGCGTGCAAGCAAGATGTGCAAAGGATAGCATTAGTTAGCATTCCATGAGCTCATCTGCAACAAATGGGTCCTCAGAGCACATTAAGGTAGACACAGAACATGCAGATCCATTTACACATGCAGCAGCATTCAATAAAGAGTTCATCGGGGCCTTTGTGCATGCTGTGTGAGCTTCGGCCAAAGCAACAACGTGGAGGACATTTATAAAGGAAATTAACAATCCTACAAATATCTCATCTCATCTGATCATATCCCTGCACCTTAAATTAGATGTTTCAGTTATGTTATTATTATTATTGCTGCTGCTGAGGTTAATGTTATGGGTATTATAATGCTTTGTTTTTTTTTCATACTCCCTTTATTGCAAATAATTTCATCACAGCAGTAGGCCTCAGTTATTTTTTTCTTAGTCTCCTAGAAACTGATTTAATGGCTCCAAAAGGTTTATCTTACATCTGTCTTTAACAAAATTATTTGTGGACAAAAAGGGGGGCATCCCAAAAGATTTTCTGCTTCTCGCCGAAATTGAGACATCTCAACATTAGATTAACATAGATTAACATTAGTCCAAATGTTCCGATTTTGAATCTTTGAAAATGTGTTCAGTTAGAATTACATTTAGCTTTCCGTCTCCTTGCAGGCTCCAGTCTCACCGCAGTGCTGAAAATGATCCAGAAGTGGAAGACAGAGAAGACTGATCTGTTCTGTCATGATAACTGTGCTGGTCGCTGTCCCCAGTGTTCAGTAAAGCAACAGGACCACTACCGCCATCCCAAACGCTGTGGAATTCTGGCAAAGTCAGATGGACCATTTTCCGCCTGCCACAAAGAGGTGGACCCCTCCGTGTTCCTGGACAACTGTATCTACGATGTCTGTCTCAATAAAGGTCAGCCAATAAAATAGACATTCACAGTTCCTTTCGTGTGCATTCTGAGCTGTTGTGTGTTCCTGTAACACATTTCTTTAATGTGTTTGTTTGCCAGCATTTATACTGACAAGAGTTGCTAAGTGTTAAGAGTTCCTGAATATTGTGATGTGTTTTGTTGTCAGGTGCAAAACAACTCCTCTGTGAAAACCTGAAGAGTTATCATGACGCCTGTCTGTCTGAAGGAGTGAAGGTCAACCCTCAGTGGAGAATGGTCACCAAATGCCGTAAGTCAATAAGAACGATATTATTCCTTTAAATACTGTCATAATAATACTGCCAACAATGGTGTGGTCTGGCAGAATGGAGCAGTGGAAAGCAAAAGCCGGGAGTAGACGACTGAAAACGTGCTGCATTTTAAATGAAATGATTGTGCCTGTCTTGAATCGTTCAGAAACAAAGGAAACTCTGCCGTTAGCAGCTGAGCCGTTAGTTCCAGCTCTACCGCCTTAAAGAATTTCAAACTAATGAGGGGAAAGCTGATCACTATTTTGAGCTTTAATAGTAGTGAGAACAAAAGCGTGAATTCTCTCCTTTGCTCGGTCCTGGATGAAAGGTCATTAGAATCTACAGTGTTCATCTAAAGCGCTTTTGCTCACAAATGTTTCTGCTGATATCTGAACTAGATATAATTTAGGTTTTCACCACACATTGAGAACATATTATAGGTTACAAAAATTACATCAAATATAATAATAATGATAATGCATGACCTCCACTGTCCCTCCCCAGCCCTTCCTTGTCCAAAAGGGAGCCATTATGAGGCCTGTGGTTCACCGTGCCCTGCCACCTGCATGTTCCCAGACAGTGAGAAGCTGTGTAAGGGCCCCTGTGTGGAGGGGTGTTTCTGTAACAAAGGACTGGTGCTTAGTGGAGACAGGTACTACAACTATGATGTTACTATTAGCAATAGCCTGTAATAGTTTAACATGTAATTACTTTCATGCATTAAAAAAACTAAATTATTGTTATTTAGGTTATGCTATTCCATAGAACAGGTAGTGGCTGTGGCAGTGCTTGAAATATGGATCAGAATGAATTTGCTTTCTAAAAATTATTTCCAGCGATGCAGCGAATCAGTCACATATTTTATGTTGCAGGATGTTAATGCATTAAAACACAGAGTCTTAATCAACTCAGAAGAACAACCTGTTTGAAGTCAAAAATAGATATCGCTGTAAATATATACCTAAAGTACGTGTGGACAACAATAGAAGTCACTGACTAATTAAAACACGGCCTTGGCCGTCTTTCTTTGTGGATGATGTACTGTTTAATGATTATGTCTGTGTGTGTGTGTGTGTGTCAGGTGTGTTCCTAAAACTAGCTGTGGATGTCAACATCTGGGCAGATATTACCCAGCAGACAGCAGTTTCTGGGGAGATAACACCTGCAGTACCAGGTGTAAATGCTACAACGGGAAAGTCAAGGTTGGTGTGTGTGTATGCATCCATGCTCCATGTGAAGACTCATTTGCCTTCACTTTTGTGTGTGTTTGCAACAAATATTGTGTGCTGTTCGTGTTTTCATCTCTTTCACTGTAACCTGACATTCTGTTCTTTTCTGTTCTCTCCGAATGGTAAAGTGCAAATCAGTGACCTGTAAGAAGAACGAGCACTGTGCCTTGAAGGGGGGCATTAGGGACTGTTACCCAACATCCTATGAAACATGCTGGGGCAGTGGAGACCCCCACTACCATAGCTTTGACAAACGGCGGTTTGATTTCCAGGGCACTTGTACTTATGTCCTGTCTCAGCTGAACAAGGGATCAAACCAGGATCTGAAACCATTCAAAGTGCTCGTCCAAAATGAGAACAGAGGGCGCAACACGGCTGTGGCCTACACCAAGTCCGTCTCTCTTATTGTATTTGGTAACATCACTGTCAGCATGAGTCGTGCCAGCCCTGGGAAAATACTGGTAAGATCAGCCTGTATACTACAGTTTTTAACCATTGTCCTCTATACTGAAACTCTATTGTAGTGAGAGTAGATCATTGCTGAGGAGCAAGTGTTTCTCATTGTCCTTCAGTTGGTTCATTGTCCACAGTGGTTCTGGTGCTGTGTGCCTGTTGGCCATGAAAAGTGTTCTTTCACTTCTGTTCCTTCTGCAGGTAAACAGTCAGTCAGTGAACCTGCCTTACTCTATGGAGAATGGTGGCAAGCTGTCTGTGTTCCGGCGTGGCTACTTTGGCGTTGTGACAACATGTTTTGGTTTGACACTCAAGTTCAACTGGAACAGCCATGTCAGCTTGACTCTGCCCAGTTCGTACACTTCTGCTACAGGTGGTAAGTTGCCTCACTGGGGATTGTTAAGTTTGACTGGTTGACAGATACATTTAAGAGACCTGACCAAAACCATCGGCTGAATATAAACAATTTACAATGGATCTCCAGCTCCTCCCACTATATATATATAAAGCCAAATACATCCCAAATCATCCCAAATACAGTGGTGACATCATTTGGAGCCAGAGTCTGCTCAGTAGTGAAGAAGAGTGGAGCCATGGAAAAGAGTTCCTGCCAGTTCCGTCATCAGACCTAATCAGGGCACAATGCAAGCTGTCAGTCATTATGTTGCATCCCCATTTTATACCATCAAAAACCATCTTTGGGAGAAAAAAAAATTCTGGTTCCAATGATTTTGCTTGTCATTAAGATATAAATAACTAGATACTCATCAAAACATTTAATTCTGCTCCTCAGCGACACTGTGAAGCCATGATTGATGTGACAAATATTCACTGAAAATCACACAGAACTGCAGCAAAGAGGAAACGTTGCAAATAATTCAATATGTATAACATGAGGAGAACCATTTTCCCCTTAATTCATGACACTTGTGGACACTTGGAAAAATGTTCTATATATAAATTCCATTTTAAAAAAATTATTAGTTAGAGAAAATCAACTTGCTTTTTTCTTTTCTTTTTTAAGTGTGTCATCATAACAGTTTTTGCTCATTTAATGTGTGACTGCTATGGCTGTTTCTTTTTTCTTTTATCAGGCTTGTGTGGAAATTACAATGGAAAACCTGGTGACGACTTACTAAAACCTGATGGCACTCAAGCTAAACACATTAATGCCTTTGGACACAGCTGGAAGGTATGTATTAGTTTAGACTGGGGATCCCCAAGTGTCTTACACAGGCACAGGCTCCACTCAGCTGTACATGCTAAGTCTACGGTTCCTTGTTCAGCTCAACAGCAGCTAGAATAGTGTCTGATGGGCAGATGGGTAGGAGAATAAAGTAAGCCCTAAACTCCAAATCTGTTCACTGAAAAAGCACCATTCAGTCATAGACCGTCCTCGTGCATTATCACAAAGGTTCACATTCTTAGTACCGAATTCCCTCATTTTGTGTGTTTGCTTTCCAAGTTGGGAGTTAGGACGTACAGTAACATACAGGGAGAATACTGCACTAGAAAGACTGAAATAAACCGATTTGTTTAACTCACTTTTTTTTTAGTTTTCTTGTAACTGCATTGTCATTTGCATGTGTCATATTCTACAGATACCTGTTTGAAAGTTTTTTATTTGAAAAAGGGAGAAAATAAATAAAACAAACCATATAATTTATCCATTTTCAAATGGGAATCTTTTTGACTCACACTATCAAACAACATGTTTACATTGTTTTTTTAAAGCTAAATAACCCCTACACATTTTCACACTTTTGCATATCAATTCTATTGAACCCAGGCAGGAGGAGACATTGGCTGCACTAGTGACTGTCCTGGTGGTAAATGTCCTGAGTGTGCGCCTGCAATGCTGTTACGCTACCAACAGCCGCGTTACTGTGGCATCATCGCTGACAAGGAAGGACCATTTAGGTGGGTACTATAGGCCTTTTTTGTTTGTTTGCAAATGTCTGCAGAGGAAAGGCCAACTGAGGAGTATGCATCCACAAAACACCCACATATTCGTACTTCGGAAGAAAATAACCATCAGTAAGAATTGCTGTAATGTTGATCTTTAAGCTGCCCGCTACATTATTCTGCTTACCTGTTGCTACTCTGCATGGATCTTTGGTAATAAATGTATTTAGCAGCTACCTTTTAACACACATGTTCAGATATCAGATAAACTATAACCACAAGTCTTTTAATCTCACTCTCACTGAAACATGTTTCCTTTATTGTTTCAGAAAGGTGCAGTGTCTCTTACCCTCTGAAATAGCAACAGAAATGTGCCAGATTCCTGTAATTAACAAGTGTACTGACCTTTACTGCTGTTCAGCAAAACTTACATAGTCTGACTTTAAGGGAAAAGGAGGAAGGATACATGTTAGGGAGGATCTACCTTGTCCCATCTCTCTCCATAGAAGGAAAATTGGCTTCAGATATATATTAAAAAAAAAGCACATCTTTCCACAAGAAAACAAAACAAAAAAACATATTTAGCGCTTCATTTAATCCATTACAGCCTACAAGATTCAAGGTCCAGCATGCTTCTGATTTCAATAAGAGTAATGTAACCTCCCCCTGGGATAAGCAAGAAACAGTATAAATTTATCCTTAGTAAGAAAATGTGACACATTCTTAAAACCAACAACAACAACGGTCAAAGAACTAGCTGGTTGACAAACATGTACACGTCTGTTTCTCTGTCTCTGCCCGTACAGACAGTGTCACGGTAAACTGGACCACACCTCCGTGCTCAAGGAATGTGTTTTCGATCTGTGCATGTACCAAGGCCATGCCTCCGCCCTCTGCAACAGCCTTTCATCTTTCAGTACCTCTTGTCAAGAGGCGGGAGCGAAAGTGGAGAGTTGGAGAACCGAACGGTTTTGCCGTAAGAAATGCACATGCAAACACCCAACACCAACACATCGCAACACTGACAATATGCACGCAGCACTTGCAACGACTTAATGTCACTGCTGCCGTTGATGAAGAAATAGCTAACTGTTTTATGTACATGTACATCTAACACAATGTATGAAATTAATAAGGCAGTTATGAGATTTTAATTTTTGATGGATGACCTGATTCTGCAGAAGGTGGTCAACAAGAATACTTACATAAATAGTGACTGGCTGTCACTCTATTGTCCACCCATCTATCTTGATCATGTAGCCCAGGCCTATTCAACTGGCGGCCCAAGGGCCAACTCCGGCCCGCGGATGACATCAGACCGGCCCGCAGATCAGTTCTGTTTACACTATGAAAAATAATAAATAAATAAAAACGCGGGAAAATAACTTGTGAATGATTGGCATTGTTGCAACGGTAAAGTTTTAAACAGCAAAACGCTTCTGTCATATTCGAACATCTTGGTGCAGTGAGCAGCAGCCAATCAGAAGCTTGTGTGGTTGATGACGAAAAGACCGGCTTGTGGCAGAGCATTTCGTCAGGTTGAGATCAGGAATAACAGCTCAGGGAATTGTCCGGCCCCCGGGTCCTTAGCTTTCTGAAAATGTGGCCCTCCGAAAAATATAGTTGAATAGCCCCGATGTAGCCTACTGCACCTCATGTTTGGAACATGGAAGTCCCCCAAAAGTCACAAACATAAAAGGAACATAATTACTTTTGGTTTGTTTGTTTTGGTTGACTGTCTGTATGTGTGTGTCTGCCAGCTCCGTCATGTGGTGACAACAGTCACTATGAGCTGTGCGCCCCTCCCTGCCAGCTGACCTGCAATGGCCTCACCATCCCAGAGGGCTGTGACGAGAGCGCAGTCTGCACAGAAGGCTGTGTGTGTGACGATGGATTCATGCTGAGTCATGACAAATGTGTACCTGTAGCAGAGTGTGGCTGTCAGTACGAAGGACAGTATTATCAAAATGGACAGGTACTGCTGCATCAGTAATATCAAACGCCACATCTAATAGTACAGTTCACTTCTGCCACTGCTGTTAGTGCTCCTGATATTTCTGCTCCGCTCTCTCCTCTTTTCTCAGGTGTTCTATCCAGGAGAGTCATGTAACACTCGCTGCGTGTGTTCGGACGGAGAAACAGAGTGCGATTCTAAATTCCACTGTTCAGCCAATGAGGAGTGTGTCAAGAAGGAGGGTCGCTTCTCATGTTCTCCTAGAAGTGTCGGTTCCTGTTCAGTGAGTGGAGTCAGAGCCGTCAGGTCCTTTGATGGACAGGTAAACAAGAATGACATTGAACAAAGTGATATAGATTATTATCTATTAAAATAATGACATTGTGGGTTATTTAATCTTTAGTAAATGTTTATTGTCAGTTTTCTGGACTACTCTCCATCATCAAAGGTTTTCAGGGATGTATTGAAAGTTTTTTTAATCAATGCAGTCTTTTAAATCTTCCTGACAAGAAGTGCCCAAATGTATCCAAATCTCACAGTGATGATAGACTTTTTTTCTCACAGCCGTCTCTCATAGCATTGTTTCCAACAAAATCTTATTATCTCCTGTCCTCTGTCCTTTAGACATATCCTCTGTGGGGAAACTGTTTGTTCATATTGGCAGAGGTGGAGGAGAAGGTCGGAGGGATGGAAGCCTTCTCTGTGCATGTACAGCAGCAAACCAACAAGGATGGTAGTGTCTCTCGCAGTGTGGAGCTCCAGCTTTACGACATGGAAATCACTTTGGAGACCGGGGTTGTTTGGCAAATCAAGGTATGACTGACAATACAAAATGATCACTGTTGAAGATCATGGTTTCAAAAGAACAAAAGTAAAACCGACCGTTACAGCACATTGTGGAGCCTCTGGGCGAAATTGCAAAACAACCTCATTTTACAGCTGTGTGATCATATTGTTTTAGCCTTCATGGAAATAAGCTCCAGCCAACTCAACACTACTTCGAATATCTCACACCTGTACATTTGATTTCTAAGACGCTCTTGTTCGTGGTTCTGTATGGGGCGCTGTCTCACTTTGAGAAAAGATATCCAATCTTGCATCCTGAACAGGCCTTTATAATCTGCAGTGGCACCTAAAGTGGCACAGTAATAAGGTACCAGCTCATGTGCTGACATACTTTGTACCCCCTCTATGTCTCAGGTTGATGACATCAGAGTCTACCTTCCTGTAACACTGGCTGATGGAAAAGTGCGAGCACACCAGAATGGCATCAACATCATCATTGAAACTGACTTTGATCTGAAGCTGAATTATGACACTTTGGCCGGCATATTTGTACAAATCCCATCCACCTATCGCAGTTCACCTCGTGGTCTCTGTGGAAACTATAACGGCGACTTGTCTGATGACCTGGCAGGTAAAAAGCCAACAGAAATAGCAGCAGCTTGGGTGGTAAAGAAGGACGATGTCCCATGTGAGACAAGCTGTGGAGCCAGTCCTTGCCCTGAGCCGGATAAAGGGAAGGTCAACAAAGCCAAATCAGCCTGTGACATCATCCAATCCAAGAAGAGCCCATTCGTAGGTTGCCACGCAACAGTGTCTCCCACTCCAGACTATGAGGCTTGTGTCAGGTAATGAAATATCTGAATAATAGTAATAATAATAATAATAACAAATAATATATTTTATTTATAGAGCGCTTTTCAGAATACTCAAAGACACTTTACAAGTAAAATAACACACAATAACACAAATTTTAAGAAAAACATAGTCACACAATTAAAACGTATACACTCTTTAAATATTTAAAACATTGTCTCACAAGAATATGAAAATATATCCAGGCTATTTAAATCAGTCACGTATGAACAGCAGTTTTGAAGAGGTGAGTTTTTGAAGCCTCCCTGCTCTGCCCGTTCTTGAATCTATACTTGGCTTATACAAAAACTCAAAACAACTGAGTAAGGTTGACCATTTATTTAATGAATAATAACCAGATGCAATGAGCAGCGCTTGACCCTGCAGTGACCATGCCAGAGCACAAGACAGGGTGAAGAACAATTTCTCTTTTCACAGTTTTTCCTCTGAGTTTAGGCCAAACCCTGACAAAAGGTTGGACTTTGCAAATGGGCAATTTGGGATGACCAGCAGACAACCAAAGCTGGTCACCTAATGTTAAACTTCCATTACAAAATGTATGTTTATGCAGATGTTGGTCCTGGAATAGCTGAGTCCTTATCTAGATCAAGTCAGCTCACAGGAGAATTACAATGTAAAACATTTACTTTTATGACCTGAAACTTAACAAAGTAATGCTGCCTTAAAATGCTCTTCTCCCTTCAGTTAAATGATTATACTGTCACAGCTACACTCCCTATTGACCCTATTTTCTAATAAGTTGACTTCCCTACCCTATCACAGGCATAGGGCTGTAGCTATCGATTCTTTTTTTAAATCGATTAATCTAGCACTTTATCGATCAATTAATCGATTAATCGGATATTTTTTCATGAAAAGTGCAATACAAATAAAATTATTATTATTATTATTATTATTATTATTATTATTGTCATGCTGTAATGTTGCAATTGAACATGAACAAGTTTACTAATTAAACACATCAACGCTAAGCATCATATCAAGTCAAACCGCATCAAAACATCGTTATAAATACAGTAGGCTATGTGATTAAAATCAGCGACCATCAATGTAAACAGGCTACGTTACCTTCAGCGCCGCTTGTCGGAACCGCATAATTTGGATGTTTACGGTTCAGATGCTAAATCATCGAGGTTGTACTGCTGTGCTAAGCGAGCTCTGCTTTGCAGTATTTACACACCACCTTGTTGCCTTCGGTGTTTAGTGTGTAATGATCCCAAACGTTTGATATTTACTGTCTGTTCTCTTTTATCCGACTCTCCGCCATCGCGCCAATTAAGTTCAGAATGTTTGAAGGTGTGCTCCCTTAACAACGGTCCGTGTGGGAACAACAGAATGTTTGAAGGTGTGCTCCCTTAACAACGGTCCGTGTGGAACAATCAGATCGCTGCGCGTCATCGGAATTTAACGACGCTTCGAGGCAGAGTTTTTGCCTCGACCAATTTTTGTAATCGAGTAACTCGAGTAACTCGATGAATCGTTACAGCCCTAAGTCTATGTGCACCTCTGCAATTATTTAAAATGAAATTACTTTTTTCTTAGACCCACTGTATTTACTGTAGTGGTGTGCACACAGTTTTTCCTGATCAAAGCTTATAAACAATTTTCAGGCACTGACTTTCACTTTTACCAGCAAAGTGGTATAGATAATCTGGATAGAGTGGAAGAGGTTTCGTCAGTGTTGTAGAAATTTCCCCTGTTGCCAAATCTCAGCCATGTATTTGGTTTGGTTATGGTTATCATTATGACAGGAATGAGAGACAAAACTGGAAAAAAAAAATGCTAAGTTTAAGTAATAAACCAGGATGATCTTTTTTAAACATGAATTTATGTGTTGTTTTATGTGTTGTTACAGTTTCTATGATTCCTGTATTTAAATGAAGGTTTGTTTTCAGGGAGATATCCACAGCCAAAGAGAGTGCAGACATCCTGTGTCTTCACATCCAGAATTATGTAACCGCCTGTCAAATAGCTGGTGCCAAGATAAGCAAATGGAGGAGCGCCAACTTCTGTCGTAAGTCTGCTCTGATTCACTGATGCTTACCGGTGCTGAATGTAGCTTAGCATGTTGTTAAGTGCTCAATATGCTGGTCATGAGAAGCAACAACACTAGACCAAAACCAAACCAAACAGAAACAAAATTTAAGTGTCTTGTGAAATCAGGTATGATCAGGGGTCCATTGATCATCTGGAAACAGATAGAATCTCCTGGTTGTAATGAGTTTTTTTTCTTTATGATATTAGTACTTTTCTGTTTATGCTCTGACACAATCTGTTGAACACAAGCTGCAGCTTAAGTTGTCAGTTTGTACAAGTAGGATGGATCTCAGTCGAAGACTAAGACCTAAGACTCTAGGCTGGGCTCTTTGTTCTGTCAACAGGTGGGTCTGTACTCCAAAGTGATCTCTTTTTTCAGGAAATTCAAAGTGTTGATGCACCAGACTCCCTGAAACTGCAGAATGGCTCATTATACATGGCTATCCCATTTTTTAATATATTACACCTCATTCAGATTGTTATATGTTTTACAGTCACTTGATATTGATCTACATATGATTGTTGTTGGACCATATGACAAAGCTCTTAATCAGTCCTCTGTACTCCTCCTTATTGTTATTGTTGATCTATTCCACCACTGAGAACCTGTGAATGGTGTCAGTTAGGTTTCTTGAGGTTTGCCGATGT
Organism: Serranus cabrilla; assembly: GCA_903364295.1. Classification (NCBI taxonomy): domain Eukaryota; kingdom Metazoa; phylum Chordata; class Actinopteri; order Perciformes; family Serranidae; genus Serranus; species Serranus cabrilla. Next base: position 82,488 of record CAFUXE010000335.1, read on the forward strand.
TACTGATCACCTCAGAGGCACTGGATCCAGGATCCAGGATGCAGTGTCAGGGAGCAAATGTTTTACTTTCGAAGGCAGAAGTAAAAAATAAAAAAAAATACTAAAAAAAAACATGACTCTAACAGTGCTTGCCTGCTTCCAAAGGTGTGAGAGAGGAGGGATTAGCTCCTTAGCTAATTTCATCTAGCATCTACTATCTGTCATTTATCAAATATGCTAATTATGAATGACTAAAAAAACAAATGTGTGTAGGCAACAGTGATCCTAATAAACCCCCTCAATACTGAGCTTCCAGGACTTGTGTGTTGCAGCCGTGACATGTCCAGCAGGAAGTCACTACGAGCTGTGCTCCTCTTCCTGCGCCTCCACCTGCTTCTCTCTGGAGAGGTCCGAGCTGTGCCCAGTGTATCAGGAGGGCTGCCAGTGTGACGACGGCCTCATGTCTGATGGAGTCCGCTGTGTCCCTGTGGAGAAATGTGGCTGCGTGGTCGATGGACGATATTACAAGGTAATTAACATGATTATCTTCTTCTTAACCACAAAAAAGAAAAAGAAAAGCTTAATATTCATACAATGTTCAATGATAGGTTTATCTGTGTCCATTGTTCTAATGCATAAGTGATTCTTTCCAGTCTGGTGCATCAGTATTACTGGAGGACTGTTCAGAGCGCTGTGAATGCCAGGCTGGACAGTTCAGCTGCCAGGACACAAGCTGCAAGGAGGGCGAGGAGTGTCGCAACAAGGATGGAATAGTCGGCTGCTACTCCACAGGTCAAATATTTACTCAGTAACTGTCTTATCATAATATTCAACAAAATGATTTTATGCAGCAAACGTTGGATGTCACAGTCAGACATTAAAGACTACTCCACTTTCCAGAATGGAAGATAGCTGCTGGTTAAAAAATCATACTTCAAATTGTTTACATGTGTTATTTGGAACATTTCATGTGTTCAGGTAAAGGTACCTGCTAAGCCTATCAAAATTTGTCATATATACTGCCACAATTTGAAGATTAGATAATTAATTTATTACACTTTTTAATGTTTTTATCATTTAATGTTAGAAAATTTGTCCAAAGTGCTTGAAGGGTACTTAATAATCTGTAATCTCTTACCTCTCGGTAGTTAATTATTTAGTCTTTGTTTGCTAAGATGTAGCTTCAGAGATTCAACAGCATTGGTCTTGGACTGCCTTCCAAATATTATAGAATATTAGACGTTATTTTGGTTGATATTACATACATTGAGTAAGATTTAATGATTCTGTTCAGAAACAGGGACAGCTATAAGGAAAGATTGTGTTTGTTTAGAGGTTGTAACCTGGTTGGGAATGGCAAACAGGGCACCATGCCTAGTAAGACGGAGCTAACTAAGGTTAGACAACATTTTTAATGAGTGATTTCATCCTGTAGTATGACTTTTGTTAACAATGGTTAGCTAACGTTAATTCAAAGGAAAATGGGACAGTATTTACTCAAGATAGTGTCCATTTAGCAAAATGCTTAGCAAAACACGCGTCACTCTGCGTGTGCGCTCTTCATGTTGTTTCCACTTGTCTCCAGAATAGGCTTCCTAAAGGCTTACTTGCTGATACTGATAATGTGTGTGTGTCTGTGTGCGTCTTGCAGATCCTTGTGCTGATGTCGAGTGCAGGGTAAAGGAGCACTGTGAGGTGTCAGAAGGCGAAGGAGTGTGTGTTGCCGATTCCAAAGCCTTATGCTGGGCTTTTGGTGACCCCCACTACACCACCTTTGACGGATGGGGTTACTCATTCCAGGGAACCTGCACCTACGTTCTCGTCAACACCACAGGTTCGCAGTTACCAACAGAAAGATGTTTATCACTACTCAGGGTTCACGCAGCAGGCTTGATCCAATCCCTCTCAAAACGTACAATTGATTCTTGCTGACCTTGAACGTGAAATGTCATATCAGTTTGTACAGTGTGCAGATTTTACAGCCAGAATACTGATCTTAAGGTGTGACAGTCATTTTTCTGGACCAAGTCTCTGGAAATGGAAACATACCATTTGACTGCCTATGACGGAAATGTCTACCCTGCTTGATTTCGGCAGTATTTTAACTTTAAGGTTGAAGGGATGCTACTGGAGTTATTAATACCGACTGTGTTGTGTTACAGCCGTTTGAAACAAAAAAAAAGTTTTTAAAAACTTTAAATATTTCACTTAGGTACACGGCGTCATAAGTACAGATGGTGCAACTTATCTCGAAAAATGAAAAGATACAACACAGCTGTGAGTGTTAGATTTACTCTTAATCTTATAGTTGAGCTGGTGCAGCAGGCTGCAAATAACATTCTATCCACTTCCATTGTATTTCTAAAGCCACAAAACCTGGAGAAATAAAACCACACTGTGTGCATGGGAAGATACCTCTATTAAATACTTACAAACAACAAAACATGATGGATTGTGTCCTGCTGTGACTCATGGAACTGAATTTCATAATTACCCCCAAACTGGGCTACATGATATACAAAACTCACTCATTTTTGTGTCTGTTGAATTTCTAACTTTGAATTTTTTTGCACTGAAATTGTGTATCTGAATTTTTTAATGTCTGAATTTAGCAAATTTCAAGTGTAAAAAATTTGAATCATAAAAATTAGAGGTGTAAAAAATTCAAAGTTTAAAAATTCGAGGTGCACAGAATTCAGTGCTCCAAATTCGCTGTCAAAAAATTTGCTGTACACATCCGGGGACTTATGCATAAACAATCGATTCGGTGGTTCGACTCGGGCCAGAATCGAATTGTTTATGCCTAAGTCCCCGGATGTGTACAAAAAAAATTCAAAGTTAGAAATTCAACAGACATAAAAAAAATTCAGATACACAATTTCAATGCAAATAAATTCAAAGTTAGAAATTCAACAGCTTTTAAAATTCAAAATCTGATGGGTCTGATTTTCTTCCATATGCTTGCTAACTAAAAACTGCATGACACATTCACACATGCAGTTGTTAAAAAGTTGGCACATTAACATTAATATCATTTATTCTTACTTCCTTAGGTCTGGATCCCTCCCTGCCGGAGGTAACTGTGACCACAAAGAATGAGCTCCGTGGGAACCCTGAAGGCTCCTATGTGCGTTCAGCCACGGTGGAGATGTTGGGCCACCGTATAGACATCCCAAGGACTACAGACCGATACATACTGGTGGGTCTATCTTTAGAACATAAACTGTGTCAGTATTGCCAACCTTTCATGTGCAACAAGGAGCATATTGACACTTCTTGTCAAGAACAAGAGTTGGCGAATGATAAACAATGTGCCCCCAACTAAATTCTTCCAGTCAGATGGGGCCTAAGACATGAAATCTTGTCTTCCAATTGCTTTTGTAACAGAGCAGAGGGCCTCAGTTGATAATTGGAAGTATATAGCACAAAGTCATCATCATCAATCATCATCATCATCATCATACAATAAACTTTTTTTCAGGAGCACTCTTTCTCTTTCTCTCTCTGTAGGTGGATGGTATTAAGACAGAGCTTCCTGTCTTTCTGGAAGAAGGCAGCATCTCCATAACACAGGCTGGATTGAGAGGCAAAATCCAAACTGATTTTGGTGTTGAGGTCACATTTGATTGGTCAACATTTGTCATGGTGTCAATCAGCAGCAGTTACTATGGCAATGTTGCTGGGCTCTGTGGAAACTATAATGGCAACAAGGAGGATGAGCTGACAACGGCTGCAGGTACCACAGCGGCTAATGTGACAGACTGGGCAGAGACATGGAGCGTCGAAGACTACGACCCCTTCTGTTACCATTACTGTGACGGCACATGCCCTCAGTGCTCGGATGAAGACCGCGTTAGGTAATGATGTGCAGTATTGAGTTTTGTCATAGGTGTCCAGGATGCCGTTCCAACAATTTATTCACTCAAAAGTAGGATTTTTTCAACAGTAGGATGGATAGATGGATGGATGATTTTTTCTATACAATGAAATGCAGAGAAATATATCTTATCTCAGAAACTCAACAGGAATGAACCTGGTAATCTAATATAACAAAACACAATTACTTTCAAACAATACATGACATATCACCCAACTGAATTAAGTATTATAAGGTTAAAATAACTCAAGATTAACTCACATCCATTCTCTTTGTTCTGGCTGGTGTTTGGAGGGAAATCAGAGAGGAAGTGACAGGCCTGGAGGGCGGAGCTTTATAGGCTTGGGGGGAGTGGTCATCTCATGAGTGACAGGGTGATGCTATGGGCTGTCTGGGGACTTGTGATTTAAAGGTTAAATAACCAGTATTTTTTAGGAGGCCCTTCTATTCTTAACTTGTTATAAAAGTCAAAAACGAATTTTAGGGGAAAATATGATGATGGGGAATGTGTGGATTTAAAGTTTAAAGTGTAGGACAAAAGAAAAAATTTCAAATCCCCAAACATTATCTAATTAGCTCAAGACCCAAAGCCCAGCTGAGGCTGATTGGGATGTCAGTAGTTTGAAGGTATTTGATCATAAAGCAAAGAACTGGACAAACAAATATGAAATATTTTCCGCTCTGGACCAAAATATGAATCTGCAGGTGCCACTAGACATGAAGTCAGTGGATCAGATTCAGTTGATTCCATCCTGTGGGCATCATGAATGTCAGAGGAAAATGTTATGGTAATCCATCCAGTATTTGTTGATATATCTAATTGTGGGCAGACTGACCGACCAACACTAACATGGCTGTGAGATCTAAATTAATGCCCAAGTATAATATGAATCTTCATACGAGTCAGTTGACAACAAACTGCAAACATCATGTCCTCAGGTACACTGGTCCAGAGTACTGCGGGATCATCAGCGATAAGAAGGGACCGTTCTCTGCATGTCATGGTAGCGTGCCGGTAAAAGAGCAAGTGGCGGACTGTTTGTACGATGTCTGCGTCA
>CAFUXE010000335.1:89142-100618 GCA_903364295.1 Serranus cabrilla
AACTTCAATGGTAACCCTGCTGATGACCTGATGTTGCCCAATGGGAAACTAGCTTCCAACGCCAACGAGTTCGGAGTGAGCCATTGGTTGGCGGACGTGAAGGGCTGCTCCCATGACTGTAAGCAGCTAAAGTTTCGTTACTTATCCTCACTATTGTGCTGTTTATCGTTGGACCTTCTGACATTACTGTAACACTTTGTGTTATTATAATCTCTTATGCTCACATAAAACAAATTCAGTTTAAAAAACTATGAAGCAGAGTATAGGAACCAAAATGTAATTATTCTTCCAAAGTGTGTTGGAAGTGTTTTAAGTAACAAATTCTCTCTTTACAAGTCTCTACTCTGTTACAATCTCTTTACTTCGACTCAACAAGAAAAAAGGGGCACAAAGAGGGATTTTTGTACTAAAATCACTTTATCCACATTATTTTTTTTATTTTAACAGTCCATTTAATGAACAATATTTGATCTTTATTTATTATAAGCAAAGAGAACTGTAAAGCAGCGCTTCTCAACTGGTCTGGCTCTGGGACCCACCATCACCCCGTAACGACAAGCTGCGACCCAAATCGGGGAAAATTTCAACTTCTCAAATGCATTTAATGAAAAGATGGAGCAGTTTGAGCCTGAGATAGTTTACAGTATCACAGTTTAATGATAAAGGGAAATATTCCCTTTAACACTCAACTAGCTTCACATTAATTAAAACACAAAAAGTGCATCTTAGGGACACAAGGTAATACAACACGCATAAAAATTCAGTAACTTCAGTCTTTTTTCACAGACCCAACAGCATGCATGCACAAACATGTAATAAAAAAGTCCAACTATCAACAAGGAGTTTCAAAAAGACTCAAATTTCCGCCATGTTCAATCAGCATTTGAAAACAAGCGAATAAATCCACAGGATTTTTCTGCCCACTGAAAAGGGGTCCGTGACCCACTTTTGGGTCCCGACCCCACCAGTTGAGAATCACTGCTGTAAAGAACATCTCTGGCAGCAGATTACAACAGCTGCTTGAGTTAGATGTAATGTGACTGTGTCTGTAACGTAAGATGCTTCTGTGCTGCCAGGTAAAGACTGTGCTCAGCCACTCCCAACTGACGTCACACCGCCCGACTACACATCCGTCTGTGACATCATAACATCGAAGAAAGGACCCCTGTCTGACTGCGTTGACCGAATAGACTCCAAGATGTACCACAATGACTGTGTCTATGACATGATGGCAAATAATGGACAACAGCAGGCGGCCTGTGACATCATAAGTAGCTATGTGGAAGAGTGTCAGAGAGAAGGAGGCTGTGTGAGGTCATGGAGGACAAGGCGTTTCTGCTGTAAGTATAGTTGTGTGTGTTTGTCAGTCACAGATGATATGATTGTTCTTGGGCTGTGCTGGTAACTGCTGAGGAATATTATTATACAATCGCAAGAGAACGAGAAACCATTTAAAAATCCGGAGCTTTCAGGATAATTCTTGATTTTGGAAGCAGCCATGTCTCCAAAAAAAAAAAGCCTAAATACACTGAGTTTCTGCCATGTGACCGGCTGATTAGATATTTGTATTAACAAGCAGTTGAACAGCTGTACCTAATGTAATGGCTGGAAAGTGTATATACATACAGAAAATGTGTACAATTGTGTCAGACATGTATGATCACAATTGTAGTGAAATTAACAAGTTGAATGTGTGTGTCTGTGTGTGTCAGGGATGAAGTGTGGAGCTTACAGTACATACAGCGTGACGGCTCCTGGATGTCAAACCACCTGCTCCTCTCCATCAGCACCCGTTGAGTGTAAACTTCCACCCACTGAGGGGTGTGTGTGTTACCCTGGTTACCTGCTGAGTGAGGTAATCTTCCACACACACATGTAACTTGCTACAATTCTCTTCTCATTCAGATCTGGATCAAAAACATCATACCGATACATTTCACAAACTTTAGGGATTTCTCTATGGAATTACTATGTACCCAGCACTATTTTCTGCATATATATGTGCACTTTTCTTGGGGAAACAGGGGCTGGAGCTGTGGTTTCAGTAATACTGAGGTTCCCTCAGTGACATTGTCCTAACTGAACTTTGACCTTCTAGGATCGCTGTGTGCCTCTGGCTGAGTGTGGCTGCCAATTCAACGGTCAGTACATCGTGTCTGGTCAGAAGTTCTACGCCGACTCTGACTGCCAGCGCCGCTGTAAGTGTCGTGGAGGGATGATGGACTGTAAGAAGAAACCCTGCAACAAAAACCAAAGCTGTGAAGTTCGACAGGGAGTGAGGGGTTGTTACGTTGGCAGAAGAGGATAGAATGGAATGTAAAACTTCATCTTTTCTTAATTATATCAATTTGGGGGGGGGGATGTATCCAGGAATTACAGATTCTTCTGCAGTAACATTCCATACGTGTTCAGGTACTAAAAGCTACAGAAAATCTGGAATTTAGTTGTTCCATAACTGAAGTTTTTTTTGTATTGTAATTGTGGTACATCAGATATCTGAATCCTATGATCCTATTTATATGTAATAAATCACAAATAATTCAAATTATCTCATGATTTCCTTTGTTAGAGTTACAATTTACACCAGTTCCATAACATACTCTGATACTGTGCGCTACTGCTGTTACTGTTACAACTAAAACATCACTGTTTACTCCAGTTTATTAGGTACACTGAGCTAAAATGACTAACCAAAACTAATGCAGTCCAGTCCAACAATCCTGCAATACATTATCAATACAGTTCTAATGTTGAGCTCTTATTGAAATTGTCTTGGAGACGAGCTGACTGAACTGCATGATCATGCTGGAGGCTGCAGGTAAATTATAATGTGCTCTACTGTCAGGTGTTTGTTCCAATGAATGATTTAATACGATTTAACAGCAGCACAACATGAAGCCTCCAAAATGATCGTTAAGTTCAATCAACACAACCCTGATTGCAGCAATAGGAGTTTTATAATGTAACTTGATGGTGTAATAATAACCCGATGACTGTAAAACAAATGAAGATTTTTACTTTGTTGTAACTGTGGAAGTATGTACGCCACATCCTTGTTTGTTTCTCCCACATATACAGTGTATGCAATAGCATGTACAGTGCATTTCAGACTCTAGTAATCAAATGTTTCTAATAATCATTAAAAGTCATTTCAGCAACTTCACCATTTGTTGTTTCTGTGATCGACATACATGCCTTTTGACCATTAAGTTCCATTTCACCTCAACTAATAAAACTGATACACTGGGATAATGATCACTAAGCATGTCGATTGTGTCCAAATTAAGATCAACAAACCTGCATTAGATGTTCCGTGCTACTCTAATCCAGCTAGTACATACAAGTACATTTGTTTAGTTTGCCCAAACTACCAACACATCCTTTATCTTCTCACTTCAGTATATGGACAACAGTATATAGACATCCTCTGATCATTACATCTGAATGGGACAATTGAGCATGTGCTTGTGATACCATTGGCATGAACCAGGGCTGGAACGGCCATCTGGCATACCGAGCACTCTGCCAATGTGCCTTTTGGGCTGGAAACCAAACCAGTATGTTAAAATCTTCTACATACAAACTAGACACGACACATTAAATTTGATGTACAGACAGATTGATAATTTCATTGAATGAGACAAAACAGAACCTTTGTGCTGATGTTCAAACACAAAGAAATACTTTTAATGAGTCATTCTGCTGTTATCCTGTTTTTGTGTGTGTGTGTGTGTGTCCTTCAGTACTTTCTGACTTACCCTGTCTATGGTAGATGAACAGTGAATTCTACAGTTTATCTGGAAATCATCACAATGATAAAAACAACCATCATCAGCATATCAATGACTCAGGAATAACAAACTCCTGTCTGATGGTATTACAAACAGTTGTGTAGTGTTTTACAGACCAAAAGATCTATCACATAAACCAATGTCTTTGTATTTTATTTTTACTGCACCTGAAAACAACTCAGCCTCAGGCATTTTAACACAGACGTTTTCAGTAGAAACGGCTCATAATTGATGTTTTTTATAGTTTTTAAGGCGGTAATGGAGCTCTCCAGCACAGAGGGAAAATATAAACATAAAGGATTATATCATGTTTGGTTTTCAAGAAAAATAGAGATTACCACTAGTCTTCTCTTTGAAGAATTGTTGACAGTGATTTTGGAACCCTGTCAGTCCGTTGTTCCTTATTGTCTTATCTATATCTGAAGTAGGACTGTACATCAAGCAGAGGGGATCAACTTCACCTGCTTCAAGTCTGAAAAGGTGAAACAGCACTCATAGTTTTCAGAACAGCTTTATTGTGAGACCAACATGCTTATCAGGGTCATTATTTCTGACCAGTACATCAGGACCGCCCTACTGCCCAAATGGTGGGCAGTGGCAACAGCTGTCCCATCTACAGCATGGGCTCAGCCACAGGAGCTGTTTCCTACACGGTATTATAGCTGTGCTAGCTGATTTTTGCATATAAGTGAGCAAAGAGGGAAATACAAGGACCCAAACAGTCAGCAATTAAATAAAGTACTGACTTTCTTACACAGTTTTGCTCAAAATGTAAAAAGGTTAAGACGTTTTTGCAGATTGTGGATGCAGTGGTGTGATACAGCTAGATTTAGGCCTTAGACAACTGAAATAACTTCATGACTGTGGCAACTGCAGAATCTTAAGCTGAACTAAGATGGTTCACACCAAAGGATAAGAGTCAAACACTTTGATTTGTCTCTATGTATGGAAAAGGTGTTTATCAATTTCATTGATAAAACACTGAATCAGCAATGCCCCCAGTAACAAAACTGACAACTGACTGACAGCTCAGCACAGGTGTCCTTACCAAATGATAATTCGTTTCATATCAAATCTATCGCAAGCAGTTTTTGGCCTCAGCCTTCAGTGGACAAAGCACTGTACTCATGTAGATGGTCTGTGTTGACTCAAACCAGAAGGTGCCAGAGGGGTGTTTTTGAACGATAACAGTTGTAGAGTTTTAAGGGCTTGGTTGCTAAGTTACCCAGAGGGCAGGTCACCTGCAGTGTCACTCTCATCAGAGCCCCTCATTGTGCCAACATCCTGTAGACCAACCAAAGACATGTCTGGTTGTACGTCCTCTTCGTCTGACTGAACCAGAGGCTCATCACTCTCCTCACTGGCTGCTTCCTCCTCCTGCTCCCATGCTGCCCCCTGGTTGGATGGTTGGTTGTTTGTGACAGTGGTTTGGATATTTTGGCTTCTCATCGATTCAGAAGAGCAGGACTCAAGGTCTGGACCTGTTGAAGAAAACAAGTCTTATTTCTCTCAGTGGACTGGTATCCAATGGCTAATGGACACAGCCAAGCATCTAGTAGCTTCAGAGCTAACGACCAAAATACAGCATCATGCTAACTCCTTGACCAGCAACACAAAATCAAATGCATGCTGATGTTGCATCAGATCTACGCAAAAGTCATAATAACATATTTGCATTCTGTTTTTTTCAGCAAGAGGCCAAGTAGAAATGATGGATGTCGCTTTAAAAACAATATGTTAATATTTAGTATTGGTGTTACCTGAGGTCAGAGACGATCCTGTACTGATGTCATCACCACTTGAGTTGAGGAAGTCATCCAAAGCTTCCTGGTCTGAGATGTTCGTTACTGTCATCTGATCCAGAACAAGTACATCAGCTCCAGCTGACTCTGCAAACATGCACACTTGATATGACCCAACTTTTCTTTAGGTCAATAACATCATCAGATTCGGTTTTACTTAGAAGCAGTAGAATGCAGATGAACAAACATGGCAAATTCCTCTGGGCCTGTCTTAATACCAACTTTTTAACACTTAATTGACATGGTCACACTGCACCCCTCACTCAGTCCACTGCACTAATCTGCCACTGCCAATCAGCCTGCTACTCCCTCGCCATAAAGGGGGCCCTGCTACTCTAGAGCTTTAAACTTCAGATATAAACATCTGATAAATCAAATTATAGCATTGTAACATGCACATGCATTTTGGAGACAAACACAGTGCTAATCACTACACCACATTTAAACTAAACATTGGTGTGGAAATGTTTCTACACTCTATTTCTGCAGATGTTATTGGCTAATCAAAAGGTTCTATGTCATAGTAAGAGTGACTTGCCTCTGTGCTGTAGGTGTCCAGTGGACAGGTACTGCTCCACGTCTTGGTTAAAGGCTTCTTCATAGACTTTTTGTCGTTCTCTCAGTTTCTGCTGCATGGCCTGCTCCAGCTCTACCACCTTCTGAGCATGCTCTGAATTTAGTTCCACTACAAACACATGAAAAGTCATTTTTATGCCATCTTTTTTTTTTTATCTCTATAGTGTTTCACATCTTACTTTTAACAGCAGGATTAGTCAGTGTGTCTGCTGTCGTCATTAAACTCAATCAACAGGCTTATCATCATTTAGAGCACCGTCCAATATTCTTGTCACTTACAGCCAAACTTGTCACAGATGCAGGACATGGAAATGGAATTGCAGCAAAACACTTCATCAAGCAGTCAGCCTAATTCTATTCATAATAACTGAATGGGGGGGGAAAAAACCTCATGTGGGCCTTGGATAACTTTGTTCCTAAATGAAAAGTAATGTGTTAATTTTTTCTAATGTTACATCCCATACTCTCCATAAATGTAATAACAGACAATAACAGAAACATTAAAAAAAAAGGCAAATACTTCACAGCACTGCAATAATGTAGAAATGCAGCTCACCTTCCAGCGCCTCCAGCTCCTTCCTGTTACAAAAAAACATCAGAGAAGTTAGCATGATATTATTCTGTAATTTAAAGATGTAGGGTTTTGTTTTTGACTTTGTCAGAAATCTAAAAGGTATGCATAAGCTTGGGGCCAGATATTCAGTAACAGAAGTACAGTTCTAATAATATTTCTGAACCCTTTTCTTTACATTATTTTATATGATTTCCTCACAGTTTAAACTGCTGGACAATAATATTGGGTCAGTTAAGTATAAAATGACTAAATTATGACTTGAGTAAGGAGGAACAAATAAAACCTGACTAAGCAGTCAGCTTTCAGTAGCTAACAGTGTAAAGACACAGTTCAAGTGGTCCTCAAAAAGCCTTGAAGTTTACCACGTTTAAAAATGGACCAACTCAGCCTCAGAGGACACTAGTGATTAATAAGTGATGCATCTCATACCTCTTCTTTTTTTTATACACTTCCAGCTGGTTGATGTGGTGTTGTTTGAATGTCTGTTGTTCACACTGACTGCACAGAGTCTCCAGGTACACCAGTCTGCTCTCCATCTCCTCAAAGTCACCTTCCAAATGAGCTGCACACACAATCGCATTCACACAAAGATATTAAACAGAGTGAAGTGTCACTTTCCATCTTCTATGTTCATAAAAGGTTTTTGACAACAACCAAAAAAATATGTGTACTACGTACTATAATATTCACAGAAATGCATTTCTGGATGATGACCCACTGCCCAATGTCAGCAATATTTTATTTGTGTAGCATTCTATAACAAACCATCCAACCGTCACATCCACATCCTCAGTCAATGTGATTTACGTTCTGCTGCGCAGAGGATCAAAAATAGCCAAAAAAGCATGCTGGCTGCAGACTGCAAAAATATGACCGGATGCATTTGGATATTCTTGTATTTTTTGGCAAACTGCCTTTGACAGAACATGTATTGGGACATGCTAAATACATAGAAATTCAGACAGTGTGAAAAAGGCAATGAAAACAGAATGCAATGATTTGCAAATTCTTTGCAACCTACATTCCGTTAAATACAGTACCAAGACAAGATATCTAATCATGGGAAACATTTATTTTTTGTATATACACTAATTATGAATTTGCTCCATTCTGTTTCATTTCCATTTCACAGTTTCTAATTTCTTGGAATCTGGGTTCTAGTATCGAATGCCAGCAGGGCCAGTAAAGTAAGTAGCATGACCAGCCTTTGATTAAAGGGGAAGTTTACCTCAAAAACCAAAATACATATTTATCTTTTTCCTGAATGGCTCGTGTTGGAGATATCTAAGCTGTAGCGCTAGCGAGCTCTGGTATAAAACTATTCCTTTTGCACAGATACAGTTGGAAGGCTGGTAGAAAGAAAAAAGGTCCCACAGTAAACTGCCCACAACATTCTGTGGATTATACTCAGTGACCAGGGCCCTGTACTAGGAAGTGAGTTCAACATACCCAGGGTTTCTTTTTGTTATACAGTTTCACAATAAAACAACTCTACTCAAACTAAGCGGCACAGATTATCAACTCAGTCAGTTAACCCTCAACTATGGTATTTCCCATCTATTTTGGGCTCTCTAGTTAGAGTTGGGTCTAATCCTAACATGTTTGCAGCATATGACCGATCATAAACACAGAGAAATGTACAATCGGTCACAAATGTAGAGCAAACTATAATATTAAAAACAGGAAATAAAACACATTATCCAGGCTTAAAGCAGTACAGTTAAAGCTGATAACGCAGGAAGTGAACTGAGAAACTGTGTGAATGCAAAAAAAGGATATCAAAGAGCAAAAGAGCTAATACTTAACACATGACTTAGTGGTAAAGGCAGCACATACTGAGCTCCACTGTTTGACATTATGGGACCATCAGCTGTTGGACGGAATTGAAACAGACCTCGTACCTATGTTAGCAGTGATGGCGTCTAGTTCACTGATGAAGGTCGGCAAGCTTTGCAGTTGTTCCTGTAGTTGTGTCAGAGCTGCTCTTCTTCTCTCCCAGTGTGCTGACAGCATCACTATGTCCCCATCTACTGCCTAACACACACACACACACACGCACGCTGAAAAAACTCACTCACCAGTACCAAACTCATATTTTTTTCTTAAAAATGACTCAAAAAAGTTGGCAGTTAATTCTGTATGATTTTATTTGCAACATTTTTAATAATCAATTAACCATCAGAGTAACTGTTCAAGCAAAACTGCTGACTTCTCTCTTAGCTTCTATTTACAATGGCTGCTAGAAAAGTTCCTGTAGAGATTGACCAGTTAATGAATCCTTGGGTGACTTTGTCAAAAACTTGCTTTTATATTGTGAATCAGTAATGGTGTCTCAAGAAGAGATGTTTTCCTACCTCTGCAGTCTGAGCACAGTCTTTGGTTCTTTTATGGAGCAGAAACCAACTCTCCTCATACCTAAAAAAAATACATTGTATATACATGAACACAGCCTCTATTTACTTTAAATGCGTGTGTGCATGTGTGTGTGTGTGTGTGTGTTCACAGACCTGCTGAGGATGTCCAGTCCTGCACTGAAATGAGGAAGACTTTCTTCAAACCTGAATGTAAAGCAGAATGACACGGTGCTGAATAATGGCTGAACAGTGTGAGCTGAGGAGGAATCACATCTTTCACTGGAAGCCCTGGAGCAGAGACAGCGCTTCTCCAGGAAAGAGATGATCTTCCCACCATCCCACCCCTGACAGTTGGGTCAGAGTGGAGTAGGCTGCTCAAAGTGTTGGCTACAAAGAGTGAGCAGCAGCAGTGAATAAGGCAGACGGACATGCTCCTGCTGTGGTGACCCAATAAAACCTTAAATGTTGTTTTCATAACCCAGCTTATATCTATCACAGTCAACAGAGGGTTTTGTGCTCACCTTGGTCTCCTCCTGATTTTGGTGTCTTTTGATTTGTCTCCAAGGGTCTTGAAGCTGGGTGGAACAAAGAGGTCCAGTGAGGATGGAGAGCAAATGCCTTTGCACACCGAGCTCAAACACACAACACAGCAATACTCTATATACACTCATTCACTAGGCCCACACAGATGGCAGCCTGCTACCATGCAAGGCTCTGGCCTAACCAGTAACTAAAGTGCTGTATGATAACAATCAAACTTTATTCATATACGGTAGCACCTTACGAACAAGTCAAATTCACTGCAAGTGCTTTACAAGAAACAGACAAAATGAGGATGTGAAATTAGAAAAATGTTACATAAAATGTAATACATTTATTGACAATGGACAACAATATGTTGACAGCTCGAGATGTTGATAAAGCAAAAGAGAAGAATACAAGTGAAGATGATAATATAATAAACCATGAAGTTATAAAATACTACATAAAAACGGGATTGAATAGATTGTTTACATATATAAATATCAATATTTCAGATCCACACTTTTGAAAACCCATAGTTAAATTTGTTTTTAATCTTTGCATTATTCATACTTTTATTGCAAACCATGGACTAACTGTTGGTCCGTGTAGATATTATTATACGAGTAGCTTTATGTTCATGTGTTCACACTGTCCGCTGAGTAGAATGTGTGTTGAAAAAAAGTAATCACATGATCGTCAGCTGAAAGCAATAACGTTTTCCTGGAAGAGCTTGGATCGAGCCGTTAGGACGAAAACAAACCCAAACTCAACGTTGTTCATGTGATGATGACATTAACGTTAAATGCACTAACACCTGGTTAAAATTCAGATGAGGTGTGCGCCATAAAATAGCGTTACAGCTTCCTGCAGCAAACTTACGGGTGTCGTTGGCTAACAGTTTGTAGCCACTGTAGATGCTAACCATAGCTTTATCACTGTGTTTACATGTTATACTTTATGACAAGGTCTACCACACACATCACAGCTAATGAAAGAACAGTACCAGGGGTGTGAGGTTATCAGAGCTAACGTTAGCTGAAGCAGAGGTGAGCGTTATATCAGAAAGCAAACTAACCCTGTTGTGAAATCCTGCTGGACCATGTGAAGCCTTTCTCTGAAGTTTTCAAACATGATTCCTCCCAGTTCCAGATTTCTGATATGATTCTTCTCGTCTAAAGCTTTAACTGGCTCTGATGCTGTGGAGAGCTAGCTGTGTAGCTGCTCTGTAGTTCTCCTCGTCTGCCTTCCTGGTCGTGTCTGTTTCTTTTTACTGCCGTCAAGTGAGCCGTCGTCGTTGCGCGTATATTCGTATAATTAAGGCACCGGTGCTTGGTGCTGTACTGTCAAGATCTAGTGATGTGAGTCGTCACATGTCACATTCACATACAAAAAAACTATATCATGTTACATACCAGGAATGAAACGTTTTAAATGTAATGTATGTCATCAAAAACCTCCTACATTGCTATCTAAATATTTCAAATATAGAATGTTCAGTGTAGTGTGATAAAAAAAATGCATGAATAAAAAAGCAATCACCAAATCATTATGATGAATGGGTATGTCCTCGGTTATTTATTTATTTAACCTATGATAAAACAGTGATGAACCATTTTCAAAACTCTTGCTGAGAGGCTTTGCTGAACTTTTCTACACAATAGTTTTCAGTGGAGGAATGTTACAAATTACATTTAGTCAAGCAGCCTAATGACTTTTAATGGAGTATTTCAACGGTACAGTGTGGTATTAGCATTTTTATTACAGTAAGTAACGGAATACTTACACCACTAGCAGGACTTTTCAAATAGAAGGAAACATAAAACATAACATGAAACGTGAAACTTTCAAATTGTA
>CAFUXE010000335.1:105690-118132 GCA_903364295.1 Serranus cabrilla
TTTTTTTGGGGGGGGGCTACCGATGTTACACAGGCTGGTGGAGACAGTAAGGCTGGTGTCTGTGCAGCTGGTTTTACACACAACTCTTGGTGGTGGCCCTAATGAAGCTCAGAGTCGATGTTGACGGATTGGAAGTTTCCACCGCTGGTTCCAATTTTTTTTCCAAGTCTGTCTTAAAACAATACTCAAATGCTCATATGTACATTTAAACAGGTCTCATGCAACTGCAATGCCAGGGGGAACAATCTACAGTAGAAAATGACATTCCAAAGTTTATCTGAACTTAATGCAAGTCTTCAGCAGTCTCAGGTATATAAAGCAATTCGATTTCTTCCATAGTAACGTAATATTTTGTATGAAAACTCCCCTTTTCGGTTCCATTGACCTTGCTGCTGGTTTGCAGAGGGACAGCACAACACAAACTAGAAAAGCACTCGGAGAGCACAGACCTCCGCCAAGGCAATAGGGTCAGTTACGCAATACCAAATTGCACACTTGAAGGAATATATTGAAAGCAGGTATTTTGGGAGTACACTGGCATTGAAATATTCCATCCACTAGATGGCAGAAGTTAGTGAAGGCAATATGGTCACTGACGCAATAATATAAATTCGCAATATAAATTCCAGATGTATTCCACCAAAATCTAATCACCCCAATACACATGTAGCCCGAAAATTTCATCCAAACCTGTGCAGTATGTTTTGAGTTATTTTGAACACAGACAGACAGGCAAACGCCGGTGAAAACATAACCTCCTTGGTGGAGGTAATAACACATTTCATACCAAAAACACTACTACAGAAGATATCAACTTGATCTGACTAAAACTGCTGAAGCCCATGTTATCTTCATATCATTTTGGATTTTGTCTCCCATCACTTACGTTGAAATCAACATAGGAAGGGATTTATTAATGGTGCGTATGAAAAGGAGAAACAATACAGCAGGTAAAATCTGTTTCATTGTTCATATGAGCTCTATAATTTAAAACAGACGTGAAAAGATGTGAACCTATCCTTTAATTCTGGTGGATGGATCTAACCACTTCTGAACACATTACTCCTTTTGCAATGAAAAGGCAGAACTGTATTACAACTGGACAGCCAAAGACCTGCCAACAAGCCCCGGAGCAACGGCATTTAGTGTGCATGACAGCTTTCTCTAGGTAAGCTATTGGAAACCGTACAGCAGACTGACTCAAGTTCAACTCTGTGCTTTGATGAAACCAGTGCGTTTTCTATGTGAATACAACAATACAAAAATATCCAGCTGCTATTTCAGAAGCGTCTTGAAACAGTGACTGTCCACTATAAAGTCCATTACACAATGTGTCTGCCAATTGGGTCTTCTATAATTACTAATTTTATGTATACAGAATTGAAATGATCCCACAATCACTGACAAATGTAGAGAACAGTACATAGTCACTACGTCACTATCCAACCAGCCAACAACCATCATCATGCAGTGCTTATGATCGGCAGTATCCAATGTTGCTCATTGTTTTCAACATCAACTCTCGACATAGCGAATAGTGAATCTGTGGACGTTCTCGCACATAGCTCAGGTGTTTGTTAGCGCTTCAGAGGGATTCTTGGGCTGGTCCTGGTCTTTATGGCTGAGGTAGTAGACTTGGTCTGGGTAGGGCCCTTTGTAGAGCCTGTGGAAGTGCTAGAATAGCTACTGACAGGGGCACTGGCCTTTGTCGAGTCCTCTTGGGTACCCTTGGAAGTGTCTTTTGCAGCACCTTTGGAATTATGGACAGAGTAACTGCTGGCTAGTGAAGTACACTTGGTAAGGTTCTTGTTAGTACCTTTGTTAGTACCCTTAGCAGTGTGCTTGGCAGAATACCTGGCTGGTGGTTCAGTGTGTATGTGTGTGGATGTCACTGAGTTGATAGCAGCTTTAGTTACAGTAGTCCTAGCAATAGCAGCTCTGGTAACAGACCTAGAATCAGTAGTCCTGGTAATTATCTTAGGGATTGGGAATGAATCGGGCTGATGTCTCTGGAGCCTTTTTTCTCTTACATGTCTGCATATGACCTCACTGACAGGGCTGAGGTCAGCGTCTGTGATCATGGTGCTAGGATTTTCCTGAGAGGGCTCCAGAGCGGAGGCGCTGGTCAAACTTAACTTTCCATCACTGACCTTGTCTTCAACATGGCCACATCTGTCTTGTCTAAGTTCTTCGTCATGGCTACCAGTGATTTTACCAATTTGACTCACGTTCTCCTCTCTAACGTCTTTATCACAGACGGACTCCCTCTGCGGGATCTCACCAACTTGGCAGTCACCCACCAATGGCACATCACCATCCTTGTATTGCACTGTCCTGCACCTCTTGGATGAGTTGGGGTCTGGAGGTACCTGATTCACAGGGGTCGGGCTGGTGTCTGGCGGGAGGCCTCTCCTTCTTCTGGACAACCTCAGGACCCCAGAGTCCTCACTACTGACTGAGCCATTAGTCAATGTGGTCCTGCTTGAATGTCTTCCTGAGTTCTGGAGACTACTGAAGGTCCTGGGGTTGCTGCAGTAGTTAGAGACTGTTCGGTGGTGGGGAGGAAGGCGCTGATTGCGAGGCAGCTGGTGTTTGTTTTGCCTGGAGAGGTGCTTGTTGTTGGTTTCCCGGGCTCTTGGTTTACAGGTATTGCTAGGCCTTGTGCAGGGCCTGGGGGAGCGTCTGCTGCCTGCCCCCGTGCTAGGCTTTAAGGTAGGAACTGACCTGACACAGGTTCTTTGTTTAGAGACTCCAGTCACCATGGCCCCCTGCAACAGAAAGAGATTGTGACAGCTTGTATTGAAGCCTGGCAATATTATATATGTAGGTACATTTAATCATTGACAACTTTTTTTAAACACGTGTTAAGGCTAACCTTAACCATGGCCCAAAATGCTGTCGTACTTGATTTTACTGCATTGTTGTACAAGCAGCCAAATAGATTCCTGAGGCCCTGGGCCGGTGAGTCCTCCACCCACCCACCCACCCACCCACTCACCCAACGACTTCTGCACCCTGTGCCAGTGTTAAAATACAGGAACATAAAGGAATCATTCATTCATATTAAAGCTTTCATTCTGGAGCCAATCCGAGCTGACATTGGTCCACCCTGAACAGAAGCCACGCTGACACAAGGAGAACGTGCAAACTCCACACAGAAGAGTTACAAGCTGGATTCAACCCTGCGACCCTCTTGTTGTGAGGAAAAAGTGCTCACTACACCACCATCTCTGAGATGCTCATTGTCAACAAGATAAAGACCTGTATGTGTATCAGTGTCATATTATTACACAATACTGATGATAGAACCAGACACTTTTTGGCTATTCAGACCTTGTTTGTCCTCCTGAGCTGTGGGGAGAGCTGGCGTGGTCTCAGGAGGTGTCTGGCAGCTCCACCTCTCCTGTCCTCCTGCATCCCCTCTGTCCTCTTCCTCTGCTGTTCCTCCTCTCTCCTCTCTCTCTCCCTCCTCCTCTGTGCCCGGGCACTTAGAGGACAGAAGGAGCTGGACACTGCAGAGCCTCCAGGCCTCCCTTTAAGAGACCTGGCGTCTCGATGCACTGTAGGACAGCAAGACAGATACAGAAGCTCAAAGACACGAAAAATATAATTGTGTAAGCAGACAGAAAAACATGAGATAAGCATGTGGGATTAATCGATCGTTACACCTCAGCCATTTGAGTATTCATTTATATTACACACTCACAAAGACTGATGTGAATGCATTTCAGTAAATAAATCCCCCCACTCATCACAGACAGAAACACGGATAGGTCTGAGGATGAGTACCTGTTGTTCTACTGCATACACTCATGCTCCTCCCCTCAACTGCTGTCCTGTGATTGGTGGAAAGACAGGAAGTAGGATGCTTATTGCCAGCTTGCTCCTTCGCTTTTCCACCCGGTAAGAAGGCCATGTTGCTAGGCAACGCTGCTGAACCTGAAGTGAAAGAGGAAATGCCTTCATTGATTCTAGAGGAGATACTGTATTTCTAAAAGATAGTAGTACTGACTGTCATCAATTCAGGGTTGTAGAAAAGCATCTTTCACCGAATTTTCAAAGCAAGCAATTGTGCATAGGCAGCTTGTAGCTTACCCCTCAGACAGAGGAAGGACAGGAAGTCCTCAGTCTTGGGTCGGCATCTGGTCAGACAGGTGACCACGGCCAGGTTGTGGGTGTGGTTACTTCGTGCTGGTGTCGTCAACGCTGAAGGTCCTGGAGAGCTGGGAGGGGACTGGGCAAACTTCCTCTGCGCTTGCAGCCTTGGTCTACATGCATGAGTGCACAAACACACACACACACATACATTTTCAAACTGCTGCCAGTTTATTAGGTACACATTTCTAAAATGAATAAAGTCTTGTTTGTAGTGTTGTTAAACTGTGTTACATTATGACAGGTATTAATGTTACTCCTCCCAGTTTATATCGATGAAGAAAGGCTCAATAACAGGCAACCTGGTTTCTGATCACGATAAAATTCTATATAGCCTATTCAGGTGTATCCAAACCAGGACATGATGCACAAACACACAACCAGGATACTACAAACCCCTGCTCATAACGTCATAATGAAGTCCAAAACAAACTGTGAGAGTGAAAGTTGTAAAGAAAGAGTGCAATAGTATGCTTCACTGAACAAGTAAAAGTGTGTAAGATCAGCTGGAGTCTTCTTGTCAGTGTGGCGCAGCTGGCGGCACAGTGCTGTGTTCATAGACAAGTCATGCACACATGAACATGGAAACACAATGAAACACACACACAGTAGGGCAGCTGACCTTTTGCTGGCAGCGTCATCCTTGTGAGGGTGGATGCTGGCAGGGCGGCGCTGTTGGGGGCGTGTCTGTAAGGACCAGCTCCAGCTCGGACTAGCTGACAGGAGGGACTGACACCGGCTGATGCCATTAACAGGGGAGCCTTGAGACACAGTTGCAACTTCAGTTACTCACATGCAGCTAGTGTCATTGAAATAAAAGCACTGTGAACTACACTAGAACAAAAGCAGTGCATGAAGAAACAGTCCCAAATACATGTTGGCTGCTTACAGCACAGTGACAGCTGTGAGTAACACAGAAGAGAAGTAGAGTATCGCTGGTACTGACCACTGAGGCTTGTGGGAGTGTGTGACCGCAGTGTCCTGGCCAGGACAGGAGGGCTCAGAGGTGTCTGTGTGTTTTCAGGTGTGTAGGTGTTTTTCACTGAGTGTTTGTGCTGAGTAGAGTGTGTGTGTTTCGCGGTATTGGAGTATTTCGAGTTCAGCAGCGACAGCGTGTTTTGTGTTTTGTGTGAGCGTAGTGTCCTGGTCGATACAGCACTTTTCTGGAGTGTGTGTGTATTTTCTTGTTGGTGTGTATGCTGTACAGTGCGTGTAATTTTCCCTGCACACATCTTTGATTGTGTTTGCATGTTCTGTTGCGTTTGTGAACATTTATTTTTTGGTGTGTGCGAGTCCTGAGACAAGTTGTTTTTTTGCCCTTTGTTGGTGTGATCGTGATGGCGCACATGTTTTGAAATATGCACATTTTGTGCACTGTGTGTTTTTTTCTGTATGTGTGTGTTTGTTGGTCTGTGTGCGACTCTTTGTTGAGGCGTTTGCACGCTCTGCCGCGTGCGTGTGTTTTTATGCGCGTGTGTTTTAGGTAGCGTCTGTGTCTTTCGCTGAGCATGTAAGATTGTATTTTTCGATGTGCGTTTGTGTGCACGTGTGTGTATGTGCGAGTGTTTGTGTGTGGCACGGTGTGTGTCTCTGAATTCCCTGAGGGAGAGGAAAAGAACTTTGCGGACCAGACGTTCTTCACACCAAGGCATCCCGTCACTGATGTCCTGCAGAGTCACAGACACAAACACCATCAGCTTTGCTCACACGACCGGCTGAGGATCATTTCTCCTCTAATTATACTAGAAGTGTCTACATCAGGGGTGTCAAACTGATCCAGTAAAGGGCCGAGTGGCTGCAGGTTTCTGTTCCAACCAAGAAGGAGCACAGGTGATACTGATAACTAATCAACTGAGTGAAGACAGTTCAGGTGATTGAATGATTGGATTCAGGTGTGCTTCTGCCACTCTGCCTGAAACCCCTGTTCTAGATGACAAAAAAACTAATTATAGTATGTCCAAAATTGGTCATAGTGTAGTTCACCAAAAAAAAATTGAAATGCTGTTGGACCTGGGTAATAGTATAGTATGCCTAAAAATATGAAACAAGAAACACTATATTATAATGTGTCCAAAACTGGAAAAAAAAATGGCATACTATATTAAATCTAAAAATGTCAAATGAAATACACCTTATTATAGGATGTCCAAATATTGATTTTTGTCAAAAAATTATCATTCTAAAATGCTTACAAATGCTAAAATTGGCCCTTTTATACTCACACTACATAATACAGCATAATATGTCCAAACATAGCAAGAGCACAGGTGATACTGATAATTAATCAGCTGAGTGAAGACAGTTCAGGTGATTAGAATGATTGGATTCAGGTGCGTTTCTTCTTGGTTGGAACAAAAACCTGCAGCCACTCGGCCCTTTACTGGATCATTTTGACACCCCTGGTCTACATGAACTACATGAACAAAAAAAAAGAGAAAAGTAAAGAGAATAATAGAGGGGAGAGAAATGCCACTTACATATTTTTTTTTGATGATATTCCGTTTGGGTCTGTCTGTACTCATCATGCCAAGCAGACGCTCATGAGCACATGAATTACAGAAGCCTTTTCCTTTCCTTTGACTCTTTCGCTTTGTTTCTAAGGGTGTGGAAATGAAACTTCCACCGCTCTGTCCTGGAAAACAGGAGTCAAGAAATATATAAGAAAACATAGTTCAGCCTTAATGTGCACACACATACACTGTATTGTGTATAAAGTGTTTTCTAGTTAATATTCTATTCACTGATAGTAAATGTTCAAAATAACATCAGCAGAACCAAAATACATCAGTGTTCTGTCTCGTGTTATGTCAAGGGTGATGCTTCCTACAAGTACAGTCTAAGTGGCTCTGTGTAAGATGTTTTAGATTATTTACAGTATTGCAAACACAACTGACAACGCCCAAAGTGTGAACAAAGAATGATGGAAAAACTGAGCAAAACACCAAACAAACTGAAACCTCATCCTTGACATGTGAACAAAAGGGGTGTGGCTATTAATGCATTTTTAAATTGTAAATAGAGCATTATAAGTTAAAGTTGTGCGTTTGTTACAGTAACTACAACGGCAAAACCGACATATCTGACAAATTTGGTGTATTTGTTCATTTTTTAAATGGCCTTAAATTGTTTATGCTGTGCAAACTAAGGCAATGCTTTGTATCACTTATACTAATATCTAACCCTAATCATAATTACACTGATTTGCTAATAAAAATATGAACTTAAAAAGAATATCCATTGATCCATCCTTTCACTAAATTGCCTTTTTGGAATTGCTTCCATTAAACAGCATATAAGTGGATGTCTTTATGTAATGAGGCCTGAACTCCATGATCCTATGCAGCAGCAACCTACTACACATACAGAAACGTGCCCACTTTCACAATGCAAACAGCTTTTAACCAGTTCTGCTCATGGACACAAAGATGGAAAGCTAAAGATGTGTGACAGCGTAACACTGTTTCTTAGTTTTCATGTGTGTAGAACTGTCTATGATAAAAAGACATACTGCTTCAACTCAACCTCATATTGGTTTATATTACTGCTTAAAAAAAAGACAGAAGCAGCTCCTGCTCTGTTACGGAGCCTTGGGAGAGTGCACTCAGTGCTGGTTCTTGTACATAAAACACTATATGTGTGTGTGCGCATGTGTGTGCCATCTCCCAAAGCAACTGCATCAGTCAGGACATGCAACAATAAAGGCAAAATACTATTAAATATTTCAGTGGACATATCGAACAAAGCTGTCCATTCACCTTGTTCTTCCTAAATGCTTTTTGTCTTGATTTGATTAAATGTCACATACCCATCTGGATCTTTTCTGTCTCAGCTGGGTTTGTGAATGAAATGGTGCTGCATGCAGGACTCAGCAGTCACACTTTGAATGTAGAAGAAAGAGAAACGTTATTCCTTCATTTAAATTTAAACTGACTAATGTAGACTGTTGTAAATCAGGCCTATAGCACTGTGCATGGTGTCACAAGTTAATCCAGCAGTAGGTCGCAGTGGCCCAGAGATGAGAACAGTCTGTACAGGTTAGAGGCTGCTCCACGAAAGGCCTGCTTCCAGCAGTGAGGGGACACGATGATAATCCCACATGCTGCTGATCTTTTCTCTTTCTGTTCAAAGTGTGGCTGCTGAAGCCTGATAGTGACACCATTTTACTCACTGTTGAAAATGTGTTGGAAATGTTATTAAATGAAGACAAAACGTTCAGGGAGACAGCCACACTTGATGTCCCTGATTTCAACATCTGCCGTCAGACACCTACAAGCAACCACCGACACGACCAGCGGATATGATCCCAGGTTGATGGGAACACCTGCCAATAAGCCGCTCAGAAGCATTTCAATCCCTCTCTGTGTCAGCACTGTGCAGGGTGTAATGGTCAGTGTGGATGGCCTGTACTACTGTGTACAATCCTGACCGCTCGGTACAAATCATGCATTTCCTAATGATGCCGGTGGTCGCACAGCGTTATTATGTTAGTCCTATTTGTACCTAAACAAAGCAAATATGAAACAATAATCGATCACCCACCTCCAGCAGGACTACCGGCCTACATCATGAGCACACCGACAACCCAAAGGGATGGCACACGGACCAATCACACTTTTGACCAAACCCCGCAACAACGAATCACATCAAATATCCAGCGGCTCCGGCGTGCCGTTGTTCCCCTCACAGAGCCGTTAGGCCCGGTGTGCCGCTTGGACTCGGCACCTGCACGGCTGTCGGGCGCAAGGAGGCAGCACCACTGCGGTCATGTGAGCCGCCGTTTCCGAGCCAAGGCCAGCTTTGGCTAGAATTCAGTGCGCGTGTATTGTTTTAAATACGGTCGGTTCTGATTTCCAGGTCGCTGATCATACGTCCACCACGTGACCCGGAAATCGGTCAAGGTTCACCATCCTTAATGTTTTGGTTTATTCAATGCCAGTTGACAAATGTCATCGTTTATCATCCCTCGATCCTGGCGTCACCCCGAAACCAGTCCGCCCAGTGAGCCGTCGTTTACAAAACACGGGTAGTGCAGCGAGGTGAAGAATCTAATGCGCGTCTATTCTATCATTTAAGGTACAGTCGCTGCAGACGATGTCTTTCCAAAACTAATAGAAGACAAAGACAAACTGTAGTTAATCCTAACCCGTCACAACCCTAATAGCCTACTGTAAATCATTTCAACATAAAAGCTATTTATTAGTGACCGGAGCCCCTTTTTCAACACAATCAAGTCACTGTTCCATAATGATATACAAAATAAACCTCCAGGAAAGTTAATGAAATTTCAATTAGGAGGAACTGAAGGTAATGGCACTGAGGGGGCAGACAACACCACCTAAAAGATATTTAATATGATGTCTGCACTTTATTTTAGTTAGAATACATTTTTAAAAGGAGAAATCACAAACAGTCACTAATGGCATTAGAACAGTCCTAAAAATGAATGCTATTTCAATGTAATATTAATAAAGGAGTAAACTGTATTCAAATA
Source organism: Serranus cabrilla (assembly GCA_903364295.1). NCBI lineage: Eukaryota > Metazoa > Chordata > Actinopteri > Perciformes > Serranidae > Serranus > Serranus cabrilla. The sequence goes on from CAFUXE010000335.1 coordinate 115,337, forward strand.
ATCCAAGCAATTAGAAAGCAATGAAACTATTCTTAACATAATTCCCCTACATTCAACATGTGCAATAATTAGTACAATCATACATGCATGCATTTACATTTAGTGCACCTATCTGCAATCAAGTGAGCAAGACAATCCAAACAGCCAGCACCAACCATTTTGAACTACTTTAAATGAAGGAGCACTCCCTACATGGCATATGCACAATGAGGCTGTAACTTTGTCCCAAATCCGCACTGCATTGTGGGAGAATAGTGTGCATCAACATCAGACACCACATTTAGTCTGCATATTGTCTGCTTTACTCTTCTCTGGTGTGAGCACATTACATATCAAATCTAGCATCAGTAGTACATTGTACTTCTAAACCCATCTAACATTTTCATTCGAAAAAGACAAAGACAATTTATAATAAAGTGAAAAGCAAGTGAGCAACAGTGCAAACGTAAAATGTTAAACATTAAAGTGGCCTGTCGTTGGGTCTCGTGATACTTGGTAGGCAAAATATAATTGATCAAATAGATATTGTTAGAGCTCGGGGGCCTTAAAGCCTCCATGCTCTGCCCGGTTCTTTAATCTATACTTGGCTTTTACAAAAACTCAAAACAACTGAATAAAGTTGACCATTTACTGACTGAATATTAACTACATGTGATGAACTCTGTAGTGCCCATGTCAGACCACAGAACAGAGTGAAGAACAATTCCTTTTCCCACAGTTTTCCCCGACAATTGGTTGGATTTTGCGATTTAGCAATTTGGGATGACCCAGCAGCCAACCAAAGCTGGTCATTTTATGTTACACTTTCATTATAAATGTCTGTTGTTGTGGAATAGCTCTGCATCCTTATCTTACTCAAGTCAGCTCACTGGGGATTCATAATGATAACCACTGACTTTTATGAGCTGAAACGAACCTAAGGAATGTTATCTGAAAATACTAATTTCCCTTCTGCTAAATGACTATAGTCAGAGCTTCACTCATTAACAGTGTTTTCTATTAAGATGACTTCCTTACCCTATCAATTCCAGTATTGATCGCAAACATAAAGATTGTAAAACAGGTGCCGTTCGCTCGCTGTGAGTCCAATCAGCAGGCAGCAGGTGCGATAATTAAGCTGAGCCGCAGTCTGTGGATCAGACCACACCAGGATCTCCTCTGGCCGCAGCTCCGACCTCCTGCTGCCCCTGTTTTGTTTGTTTTTTAACATCATGTCGGTGTTCGCGTGGCTTCTTTGGACATTGTTTGGTGGTGCAGTGGGAGGTCCGGTTGAGATATCACAGGTAGCAGTCCCGCGCCCTTCCTTCTACCACCTGCCCGTGTTCCAGCATGCAGCACGGCCACTTGTAGCTCAGGAGCTGTTCCAGCCGGTTCCTTACAAAGCACCGCTTCCCACCGGACTGAACGCGCTACTGTTACCCGCCAAGAGACAACACCAGAGTGTCCCAAGGACTAGTGCACGCGGTGTGGAAGTCTGGTGCGGCAACGGTCACATTTCTGTGCGCTTGGACCGCCCCCAGCTGCTCGCGTGGACCGTTCCATCCCGGTTCCGGCTTGGCTCGTGTGAAGTGAGCAGGGTCAGTCCCCGCTACCTGTACTTCCACTACAGACTGACGGCGTGCGGCACAGAGTTCAAGGTGGGACACACAGAGCATCACATTACGTTACAAACATGCGAGTTCAGTGTGTCAAGATGTGACCGACCACAATTATCCATTAAAGTTGACGGCAGTAAACAGCATATGAAGACACACAGTTGTTTTTAAAGTGACATGATGGTGAATGAAACGTCTGATTTTAATGTAATTTGAATAGCACCAGTTGGCCTAACGTTTATTTTTGTTAGTTTAACTGATTGCACGTGTTCTCACCAATTAATTCAAATAGGCAAATGGTTCTTGAGCAGGTGATTCTTTTAATTTCATTTATGGAATGTAATTTTCTTGATGGTATGAAGTTCTTTTTCTCCAGGTGGATGTATGAACATGATTTAAATGCATTAAACCTTTTCTTTTTTAAGAAAAAACTATTTTGGTTCAATATCTAATTATGTTTTCTCGGGCTATATTTAACATTGTGCAAAACAAAGACAAATATGACTAAATGAAACAAGATTTTCGACACAACTTTCAACATTTGGATGTCGCAAAACTTTATTGGGTCCCATTTCTTTTTGTACAAAAAGTGCACAAATAAAAACAGTTAAGTTTTAGTGCAATAAAGTTAATGTACCCCAGCCAGCTACTTTCACTTACTGTATGTAGGTCAGTTAGACCAGGGGTTCCCAAACTTTACCATGCCAAGGCCCCCCAAACAGCATTAGCTTCGGGTCGGGGACCCCCTTTGCAAACGAATCAAATCCTCTCCAATTGTGTGAGGTTTTTTAGCCCGATCAATGTGGTACGAGGCTAAAAATGATGCTTTCAAGGCCCGCTTGGGCATGGTAGCTTGCTGTGTGAATGCAGCAGATTGCCTGTCCAAATGCTCTTTTTTATGTGTGAAAAAGTCTACAGTTTTTTCGGCCTCTTGTCGGATGTTTTTGGATCAAGTGACACTGAAGTTTTGAAGGTTTCAAACACTCGTTTGAAAGGCTCTCCAGACAGAGGACGCATTTCGGGCAATCATGGCCATTTTACTGTATGGCTGTAAAGCCATACTTAATGTATGCTGCCTCATATTTTCGAATTTTAGTTGGCCATGAGTTCTTCTTCTCAGCAGAATCCTCCACGGCAGGGATGTTGGTCTGCTCCTTTGGTCTTTTTCTTGACAAAAATCTGTCCATTTTTCTGGTGAGAA
>CAFUXE010000335.1:125730-136296 GCA_903364295.1 Serranus cabrilla
TCCGGACCATTACATCCCTGCTCACAATGGCTTTAGAACAGTTTAACAGTCCCGTCCACCCTTTTTCGAACATTAAGTTCTTAAGCCAAGAACTCTTAAAAGTTCTTATTTTCACGAGATAATTTTCTTTTTTAGCTTTTTTTTTTTATTTCAGTAGTGCCCAAGGTTTTGATGACACACAGTTCCTATGACGGGGCTGAACAGAGAGAACAGTTTCACTGAAAAGGCAAATTGTACCTATAATGTAAGCTACTAAAAAATATTGAAAAGGACAGCAAATTAAAATGATTCATGCATTTCATGTCATGTTAGAAGGACACCATTGGCCCACAGGCAATAATTTCTGTGCCTGAACTGATGAGTAATTTGACTCTAAATCTTTTGGAATTAAAATATTTCAATAATCAATCCATACAGACTCAAGCACACAATATCTCACTGGCATTTAAATGTGCAATAAAAAATTAATAAATCTTTAATGGGTAAAATAAAAAGTAAATTAAATAATTTAAAGAAATGTATACCAAAATGAATTGGGTCAAAATGCAGTAGAAAAATAAAGAGAAATAACAATTTGCAAAATGAACTAAGTTCAGGTTTTAATCAGGCTTTTAAAGAAAATACATCGTTTTGTCAATTAAATGCATTAAATGAAAGGTATTGGAGAAAACTGCCCTTAATTGAAATAATTATAGGAAATAAATGAATTAAACATTAGCAATCAAGACAGATCAATTTAGTACACTTAGTCATTTTCACAAAAATGGCAAAGTCGGCATGAAGCGATTGAAAAAACTTAAATTTAAACAGTAATATGATTGTCCCTAAAAGTGTGTACTGAAATAAAATGAAAACAAGAAGCTGCAACGCAAACTATAAAGCTTGACTGAAACATTTTAATCGGCTCCTGCTTGAACATTTTAGGTAAATAACAAAGATGATGCAGCAAGCTAAGTGCCTCAAAAGCATTTATTATGAAACTGTATAAATGTCAACCCCACCACATTACAAACATGACACTGATTTATAATGTGGAGCCAAAGTGCTCTAATGAACTGGATTTCTTCTTGTCAGCAGGTTTGTACGGCTGGCTGCACTGCACACGTCTAGGAATTCTTCTGAGGTACCTTGATGGTAACCTGACAACACAGACAGAAAGATGGTTTACTCTCAGGATGTCGAGTTGTAAATAATACATAGTAAGTTGTTATGCATCTCCTTTATTCAAACAAAACAGATGTAAAACTGTACAAGGTGGCCATTTGAGCAAGTTAGCATTAGCTCTGCATACTGACAGGAAGTGCTTTGTGAGGTCATTATTCAGAGCAACTCATGTGATGAGCTTGATATGTTTGACTTTATATTTTTAGTATTTACCGTTTTGACTTCTGTGTAGTTGTCCAAGCCGTACTCTCCGAGCTCCCTGCCGTTACCGGAGGCCTTGTAACCTCCGAACGGAGCCTGAGCCCCAAACACGTCATAGCAGTTAATCCTGTAGGGAAACACACACACACACACACACACGTGTGACAGCCTGTCTCCTGACACAGACTGTATAAAAAGGGTAGTAGAGACTTTTTTGGATCATGTGATCTGTAGTTCTGGAAAATAAATAAAGGTTTTATTTTCATAGTTTCAGACATTTTGACAAACTGGACTCGTTTGTAACATTCTGCTTACATGTGTCCCATTTCTCCAGACCAGTGCAACGATGAGTAAAATGAAATATCATAGGTGATAGGAATGAAACCATTCTAGGGAATATTCATTAGAGAAATCTAAGGGTTTTGCATGATATCTGCAGTTTGGAGACTGTTTGAACACTAACGAATTTAGTAATGACATAATCCTACCAGACTGTGCCGGCGCGGAGCCCGTTGGAGACGTAGTGTGCCTTATCGATGTCCTTGGTAAACACAGCGGCTGCTAGGCCGTATTTAGTATCGTTGGCTCTCGTCACGACCTCCTCCAGTGTTTTAAACTTCAAAATCTGCATCACTGGACCAAAGATCTGCAAGAGAAAAAACGGAACAAAAAAAAAAATTCAAGATTATTTCCATCCGTTTCCATTCCAAGACACAAAAGCACAGTTATACACGTAGATGCCGTGTGCTTCATGGAGCGGTGCCTTGGCAATATGTGTGAGACGCAGCACTATTATCATCTTGCATCCTGTCCTACCTCCTCCCTGGCTATGGTCATGTTGTCCTGCACATCTCCAAACACCGTAGGCTGGATGAAGTATCCTCTGTCTGCAGCCACTCCTCCTCCACACATCAGCTTGGCTCCCTCTCTCTTCCCGGTGCTGATGTAGCCCAGGATCTTGTTGAACTGCTCCTGATCCACCTGGACAGATGATCACAGAGCTAACTGCACTCACACAGGTAATCCTGGCAATCTTATCATTTTAGTTTCATATAAATTGAAGTACAATTAACATTGAGGGGATCTGCTCTTTAGAAAAGGAGAGATAATTAAGAGTTTAGCTACCATGAGTGTGCGCTGGGATGAAAATATGACTTTGTAAATCTTACCTGAGGTCCCTGCTCGGTCTTTAAGTCAAAAGGGTTTCCCACCACTCGTCTCTTGGCTCGCTCAACACTTCGCTCCACGAACTCATCGTAGATATCTGCTTGGACGAAGGTCCGAGAGCCGGCGCAGCAACACTGGCCTTGGTTGAAGAACAGAGCGAAGTGGGACTGCTCCACTGCGTCTTCCACTGAATGAGGGAAGGACAAACACACAACCCCAACTGTCACCAACAAAGTTTTCTTATAAAATTGTGAGTTAAAAAAGCGAGTTGGGAAGTCATATTTTACTTTTACTTTGTAGTATTTCTAACAACATGTTAAAAGCCGGAGCACAGAAGCAGATCAGCGGAGTCATGAAAGGTGAGCCTTCTGTTAAATGTACAGCGTGTTTCTCACAGTGGGAGCGTCTACATAAAGATCAGACAAGCCCAAAGGCACATTCCACATGAACAACAGCGATGACAGGCCCCTTATCTGTGCATATGATCCTAACAGAAGATTCAATCAAGTTCCCTCAGTTAACCTGCTGCATCAGAAAACCACTGGGCTATTACCTCTGTAAACACAGAGAGAGAATACATACTGTTGGCGTCAGACAGGATGATGTTGGGACTCTTTCCTCCCAGCTCCAGAGTGACTTTCTTCAGGTTACTGGTGCCTGAGGCCTGCTGGATGAGATGACCCACCTGATGGACACAGACGGGAGAGAAAACGAGCTGGAATGATTTTACAAGTCAAGTTTATTTCTATAGCACATTTCAGACAACAGACGCAGCCTCAATGTGCTTCCTGACCTTCTATCTCTTTGATCCGTACTCATAAATATACCTCCTGGTTTTTTAAATGTAAATAGCTAAAGGAAAAGACACTGAATAGTCCTACCTCTGTGGATCCAGTGAAGGCCACCTTGTCAACATCCGCGTGCCTTGCAATGGCAGCACCAGCTGATGGTCCCATGCCTGGCAAGATATTCACAACACCTTCAGGGAAACCCACCTGGAAACAGACGAAGGGCAACAAAAGCTTGAGAAATGTTGGTCGTGATTTGATGAAATCTGAAGGATGTAACTTTTGTGCAAGTGCCGTCTGTGTGTAACAATAACAACGAGCTCAGTGCACAGAGAGAACGATGCCTCAAACAGTTGAGGTGCAAACAAACGTCCTTTAAGTTCCTCACAAAAGTGCAAAGACAGCAACACTGGCCTCAGTATTGTAACATCCCTATCCTGTTTGGTGGGATGGTGCATGGTGTGCAGGGATGATAGTGTTGTAGGAGAAATATAAAACCAGCAGTTACATGTTTTGCTGTTCTTCTTCTTTATAGGAACAGTGAGTAAAGACAAGTGACTGGAAGAGGTCCAAAAAGCAGGAAAATTCACAGAGTGTCAAAATCCAACCACACAAAATACCTCAATGCCCAAATCATATATTAAATTGTTGTTTGCAAGCCATCATTCTACCTCTTGTTTGTGGAGGGTTTTTCACTTTCACTGTGTTTCACATCATTTTTGGACTTCAATTATTAAATAAATGCCAAAAAAAGCTGAAGAATTTATTTTATTTAATCATACCAGCTATTATCTGAGTATTTCCTTCTTCTTACCATGTTTGCCGTGTTAAATCAGATTCTGTAGATCCCCATGATAGCTTTAACAATAACTGATAAGAGTGTTAATGATTACAACAGAGACAAACACACCTCTTTAATCAGGCTGGCTACGTAGAGCGCTGTGAGCGGTGTCTGCTCTGCGACTTTCATCACCACGGTGTTACCAGTCGCGAGAGCAGGGCCAAGTTTCCAGGCCTGCATCAGCAGAGGGAAGTTCCACTGCAGGAAGAAGAAGGAGAGAAAGATCAGGAAGTAAGGGTATGTTCACGTTCCCATTCACTACTGCTGAAAACCTGAGTGACGTGCAAATTAAAGCAAGCCTTTTTCTGTTTGGGTCCTTCTGGGTCTGAATATTCACAAGTCTGAGCTGTTTTTTGTTCTGAATCTGTCAAAGCATGACTACAAAAGGTCTGATAGCACCAGCTTCTGCTTTCATTCTTGTGTTTCAAAACACAACACTCATGCACACAGTCCTATCTTTGCCTGTGAACTGGACGGGTTCCCGGACCGCCCAGTCGGTTTAGAATGACATGGCCTTATATGACCCATTCCTCTGCTCTAGCGTGCAGCCTTGATTTATATCAGTTGAGGGCTTTCCAAAACAATGTCTTGTGTAATAATGACTTGCAATTATCCAAAAATGAAAAACGTATCAACAAACATAATGAGTTTGCAGGAATGATCTTAAGCAGAGCATTGATTATCTGACAGCTGCTGTCCCTGACACTCCCTGTCCCTGATACTCTGAGGACATGCAAACAACTCAACGTATCAGATCATTAGCACGACTGAACTACAAAGAATGTGGCTGATCATGGTAGGAATACATCCAACTACAGGGTGCACACAAGTACAGCACAGATGTACGAGGAACAGTGTAATTATATGGCACTCTTGTATATGCATTGGAAAACAAATTTGATCAAAATCTGTCCATTATAAACCTTTTGTCAGATTTTGATGCATATCAAATTTGTCATTTGGTCAGTCTAATTGTATGCATTTCCACTCTCCTCTTTCATATTTTCCATGCATTACATTTCACATGTATTTTCATCAAACAGCTTGCATTATATTTTTGTCTCCTTGCCTTCCGACACCCCCCTCACCGGTATGATCTGTCCACAGACTCCAATGGGTTCATGTCTGGTGTAGCAGAAAAAATCTCCATCGATGGGGATGGTCTTTCCCTCCCATTTGTCAGCCCAACCTGCGTAGTACCTGAACACAACAGGTTCAGACAATAACTGTGTTTACATCAAAGTTTAAAGTGGAACTTCATGTCTTACCAGACAAGTAACAGACGGTGGTACATTGAAGTTACATTTTGAAACGTTCTGCTTCGCTGTGGCCACAAAGACATACCAACACTTCATAATGCCGTTAAAGCCTGTGTTGTGTGTGTTTTTACCTCAAACATTTCACCACGTTGGGCAGATCCACTGTGTAGGAAACAGCGTATGGCTTTCCATTGTCAATGGTCTCCAGCTCCTGTAAACACAATGCAATGTCGATTTTACAAGCCATGAACGACACTACATTTAAGCTGTGCAATATTATGTGATATGATGTGTTCAAATGTCAGAATAATAAACTAAATGCTGGTGTTGACAGTGTGGGTCCATAGATTGGAGGGTGCCTGCCATACAAGTTTGGGGTTAGTTCAGAAGAGACAACAATTCCTGCAGTCCAAGTGTTACACTAACATACAAATAGAACATAGAAAAAACAATTACACATCCATATGTCGGTTTCCTGTAGTAGACTGTCTCAACAGAATTGATGTAAACAATCAAATTAACATACAAATGTTTGTCTTCCATCAATTTCCTTATGAACGAAATAAATAAACTACAAATAAATCTGGTCTCTCTTACTTTTCATTATTAACATTTACTACTCCACCTCTAAAATCAGATAATTGCTTTTATTCTGTTCTTCAAGAGAATACATTTAGAATACTACAGCAGAGAGGAAATGCATGTGCCCCAGCTTTGCCTTTTTCATTATGCAACTGCAATATTTAATGTCCTTTAAAAATCGTACAGTAGACATTAAAGCCATTTCTTTTTTTATAAGCATTCTCATTAAAAAAAAATACAAGAGTAAATTTTTTGTTCTAATTCTTCACCGATCTTTTCTTTTGGCTTGTTCTCTAAGAGAAAGACATTAAAGTAGCAGAAATGTAACTAGTGGATGGTCTGTGTCTGTGCTGGTCTATCCTGAGATTTTTGATGGTTTTGATATTTATTAATAACTTACAGCAAGGTAGGCAGAATCCCTCTCAATGGCATCAGCCAACCGGTTGAGAAGCAGGCCGCGATGAGAGGCATCCATCCGGCGCCACGGTGACCCCAGCCTGAAGGCATCACGTGCTGCTTTCACTGCCTTGTCCACATCAGCCTAGAAACATCACACCAAGACATGATTAAGTGGATGAGTTGGTTGTTTTTGAGCATGGTGACCATGGGTCAACACATAAATCATATCAAAAGTATAATACACTGTTGATTCATATGTCAATATTTATAATATAGTTAAGCACACAACATCTGGCAAGGCAAGTTTATTTATAGAGCTCATACACAAAGCAATTCAGAGAAATTTACAGTGACAGAAAAATTACAGAGAGGCAGATTAAAATCACTCCATAAGAACAGAAAAATAATCATTAATAATCATACAAATCAATACCAACATTCTGACTTTGCTTTCGGTTTAGCGCCAAGTCTGTTATAATTGTCTTTACAGAGTCCTGGAAAAGACACTGTATCATTTAGGTTGACGTTGTGAGTATCAGTTCTTTTCCTGGTTGCTTTGAGAGCTATGAGAGTGTCAACGCCTCATAGCTCCGAAGCTCCAGTGGAAGTTGCACATTCAGCAATTTCCTGGAGAGACAACATCTGTTTGGAGCCTTCAGATAAACCGCAAGATACAAAATGCTTTTCCTACCACAGCTTACTAGGACTATTTTTCGCTGTGGAGATTTGTTTGGGAGCTCATTCAACAAGCTAGGCAGCAAAGCAAGACATTACTTTTATTAGTGCAGTTAGTGCTGCTGTCTACATAAAGAGTTTTTTCTCCTTGGAAGAGAAGGGTCCAAGGACAGAGGGTGTCTTATGCTGTACAGGCTTTACAGGTTTTACTTCAATTCAATCTCCAATTTAATTTGCACTTACCAAATTAAATTTCAGTTTGTTCATTTCCAGTTCCAGTAGATGTTAACCACAAAACGCTCCAACGTTCTGGAGCATGACTGAATTAATTTAAGCAGTGTGTGTGTGTGTCAGAGAGTTTGTTTACCCCATCAGCCTCTGCAACTTGACAGATGACTTCTCCAGTTGCCGGGTTGATTGTAGGGAAGGTTTTCCCACTCACTGCATCATGCCACTGGTTGTTGATGAACAGCTGAAACGTTAAAATGAATCATTATGGATCTTTATTCACTGCGCTACAGAAAAAGCTACAGTTCACCTAAAGAAACAACAATGCATTTGCTCATATGCTGAGATTTTTGCCAATAGCTCAATACACGGGGTGAACTGGATTTAATTTTACATGCAACACCCATCCAACAAGTTCCATGGAAAGGGGCCAGGAGACAGAATGCAAAAGGCTAAATTAGTTTTCTATTTACATCTCCTACCACATTTTTCATAGAAGACATGAAAAATACAGTTCCATCTTTTTTTCCTGTGTTTCTGATTGATACACTGTTCTTCAACTGTTTTTGGGGACTTCTATCTCTGCATACTAATATCGTCTCAATCATGATTCACTTTTCCTACTACATCAACTATCTGACACTTTTAAGCTTCAGTGAACTTGAAAATGTGCCACATTTGATACATTATTGGTATTATTCGTGATTCATAATAAGTCAACCCATTTTCTAACTCCCCCTACTAAATTCTTGTTTCTTCTACTTCAATTTCTTCTGACACATGTAAGCAGCCATCAACTACATTGAACTACAACTAAATAAAAATACATAACATGATTCAGGACACCAGCCAGGCAGCCACACTGTTCATGTTCTCTTCTCGCTCATTTCATCCAAAAGATGTTACTAGAGTATCAAATCACACGCCACCAATATCAGTCACAGTTTCTCTTCACAGGCAGTCAGGTTTCTGAATAGCTGCCGCACCCTTATTCAGCTCACTCGTTGTGTTAAGGTGTGTTACTGTATATTTTACAAATCCATGCACACATAGTCTAGGTAAGGGGCATAATGCAGGCAGTGCAGTCTTTATGCCACTGATTCAGCATCCCTGGTGTTAAAGTGACAGTTCACCCCCAAAATAATAGACACACGTTTCCTCTTACCTCCAGTGCTATTTATCAATCTAGATTGTTTGTTGGAGTTGCAAAGTGTTGGAGATATCAGCTTTAGAGTTGTGTGCCTTCTCTTTAATATAATGGATAACGAGGGCACTTAGCTTGTGATGATCAAAACGCCAAAAAAAAATTACATTTGAATAATCAGCAACTCACAACAAAACTATCTGGACTGATAGATTAAACTAGTACAGTAAGAGAAAATGGGAATTTTTGATTTTGGGGTGAACTGTCCCTTTAAGACAGAGGGAGTCAGAGAACAAAAACTTAATTGCAGCTCTAATAGATATGACAGTGAAATTAAACTTGAACGGACGGTGTTTACATGCAGAAACGTTCCTGGCAGGAACTAAAACGCAGTAGTTGGCTGTCACAAAGAGCAAAGTCTGTAAACATCACTGACAGTCGTGACCAATCCACGCATGAACTCAAATCACGAGGACATAAAAGTTAATAATTGACGCTGTAACCTCAGGTCACCGCGTGAATCTTATCTATTCTAAAATAGGAATTACTCAATGGGAGTGTGCAGATTACCTCCTATAAAGATATTTGTTTGAGTGTAACTCCGCTCTCCCGACTGCCCATAAACAAGCCAACAGCACCTCCCCACATCAGCTACCGTTAGTAGAAAGTTTGAGTGAGTATGTGAGCAAACCTGTAGCCGTAACTTCAGCACATGAGCACAATCACTGCTAACCGCAGCGACAGTACAATCCTCACTGCTACTGTTCACTCTGTGTATAACCGTTGCAACGCTCTTCTGCATGATCATGCACTTGTTGATTGCGCAGTTGGCCAATGTCCAGTGTCACGTCGAACTAAATGCAACTATTTGTAACCAATTTGTTACCTTGTTGTAGTGGACCTCGGGTTGGGTGCTGGGTGCAGGAATAGCGGCCGCAGAGTAGTGACACACCGGCGGTGTGCTCAGTCTGGGAATGGCCCGAGAAAACACGGTTCGCAGCATGGTCCTGCTTCCTGCACTGTAACGCAGCACAAACAACCTGTGTTGAGGCTTCTGCCAGGAAGATTAAGGCTGGACGTTCAGCCCACCGCGTCGGATACGTCGATACGACGGCGGTCACGTGGATTCATGTAGCTTCTCATGTTGGAAAATGGATTGTAATCTTCTAGATACAAAAAATAATATTGATCCATAAAATCATTTATTCAACTGAATGAGACAATTATACACGGATATGATATGAATAGCCTACTTGTGATACAAATTATACAATCATATATAGCATATATTTATGCTCGGTTCCACAGCAGGGGGCTATTGTAACAGTGTGTATGTGTTAAGAATTCCACTTGCTTTAATTTGGGTTGTATTTATGATTACTGGCTCAATAGCGCCCCCTCCGAGCTGTAGTGTGCCACTGGGGCAGCGGCACATTTTCAGTTCTGGAGAGCAGCGCATGAGGTAGGTCATGGAGCACAGCAGGGTCAAATAAATGTGGGATTCTATAATGTTCCTTTGTATATCCCATCATATCAGTGTACTGTATGAGTTATTGTGATGTTGAAGTTGTGACAGAGATGGTAGATTATGCATTCAGACATGATTCTGATAAGCTCGAGACACGCTGTAAGCTAGCTGTCGGAGTAACATTAGCTTATATGAATGTGCTGCTCCTTTTGTAGTGTGCTGTGCAACAGACGATGAGCCAACTGACCACAAGTGTTTCATGTTTACCAGGTACAATTTTTGTATTTTTATAATGTGTTAGTGAGTTACTGTGTAGTACATTTTCAGTTCTGGAGAGCAGCGCATGAGTGTGCTGTGCAACAGACGATGAGCCAACTGACCACAAGTGTTTCATGTTTACCAGGTTGGGCAATAAACGGCACGAGCCTTAAATGCCAGTTTCTCGACCTCTTCATTCAACCAAAAGAAATCACACAACGCAGAGTCGAGGGGTTTTGGACCAGCCAGTGACAAAGGTCAACTGAGCCTGGTTACATTGGTGCCGTGACCCGTTCTTCTACGTGACCGCGGAGGATTGGGACCCGTCTATTTCCTGGAGGATCGCTGTTGTGGCGCGGCGCGCGGCCGGGACGACATCGCGGGAAACAGAC
>CAFUXE010000335.1:140996-161695 GCA_903364295.1 Serranus cabrilla
GGAGGCCCGACTCCCAACAAACCGTCACCGTCCATCATCCAGGCAGCACCGACGGTGTACTCTGCTCCCCCTGCCCCTTCTGGGCATAAAAGAGTGGATGTTAGAGCTCAGAGACAAGCCAGAATGGTATTTCCATTTTGATTTGATATCTAACAAATAACAAAGTATTATGTGTTAATTATTCTTGTTTTGCCTGGGTATTTTTGTTTGAACACTAGCGACTGACTGCATCTATATGAACAGACGGATTCTTATGTGTTGTGTATTCCACCGGGCGCATCAGTGCTGCGTTGCGTCTACCGTGCGTCTCCGGAGCCGATAGGTTTACATTCTAGTCAATGTTTGTGATTCTACCGGCTGCATCACTGCTCCGGCCCAGCTGTGGCGCTCCGGACCCGGCGCAGCCGATACGCACAGCTTCTTTTTTAGCCGGACACCGGAGACGACACGCAGCAATTCAGCACAGAGCAGATTGTGCGGGACAGGAAGTTGCCAAAATAAAACATCCGGTTAACTTCAAAATAGAATACACCGTACTCACAGCAGATCATATTTCCCTTCAGTACACCTTAAAACGTCACAATGGGTGGAGACAGGCCCGAAGTCAGCGGGTTAGATGGAAATTTTCAGGTATTTCACCCATTTGAAGCCATGGATGAAGAGGTTTTCATTGTGGAGGTCCAAAATAACAAGATTATATATGACCCTTCACATCCTTTTTATAAGGACAACACAGAGGTGACACCTCTGTTGTTCTCATACTACTGTGAATGGAAAGTTTTCGCTGTTTACATTAAATCCTGCGATATCGTGCGATTACATGTGAATTCGCGAAGCCACGCGGGTCCAACAGTCTGACGGATCGGACCACAAACGCAGCCGGTGGGGGTTGACAGACGGCGGAGCTCCGACCACAGACGGAACGCAGCAGTTCTGCGCCCGGTGGAATCCCGGCGTAACAGTATTAATAACGTGGGGAAGGGAGAAGGTGTCTGGTAATAATGTGATGTGGGTCTTTCAGGAGGAGCTGGCAGCGCGGGTTGCAGAGCAGCAGGCAGCGGTGATTGCAGCTGGTCTACTGGACAAGAAGGAGAGGGAAGACAGCAGCACCGTCATTGGGCCTAGCATGCCTGAGCCCGAGCCCCCCCACACTGAGGTACAGCTGTCTACATATAACTCTGCAGCTGTTCCAGGGTTTCCTTTAATACTGTGAAGATGCAAATATATGTAGAGGAATTATCCAAACCTGGTGTTACCCTGGACTTTCTTTGGGTCAGCACCTCACAAATATTGTTCCACATATGACCTCAAATGAAAAATACATCATGGTATGTGTGTCTGTGTGTTCCAGCCTGTTGAAAGTGCTTCAGAAGACAAAAAGAAGTCAAAGGTGGAGAAGGTGAAGAAGTGCATCCGTACTGCAGCAGGGACCAGCTGGGAGGATGCCAGTCTGTTAGAGTGGGATTCAGGTACAAAGCAGCAAACAGAGCAGAACTCTGGATAATCTTTATCAGGCTGTTTCTAAGCTTTTAGTTTTTGATTCACTCAGCTCAGCTCCTGCTGCTTCCTTCATATTATCATAGAGTTGCTGAATGTTTCCAAAATGAAACCTGCAACAATATGTGTAATCCTATTTTCTGTCCTTGTTGCAGATGATTTCCGTATATTCTGTGGTGATCTGGGTAATGAGGTGAATGATGACATCCTGGCCAGAGCCTTCAGCAGATACCCGTCTTTCCTCAAAGCTAAGGTTGGCTGTTTTTCATTGTACTTGGTTTTATTTACTCCTACTCATTGAGCTGTATGAATAAATTTGACTTGACTATTTCGAGAATACTCAAAATCATCTGTCGAAACAACTTGACATCTTCCAGGAGACACTTCCTGTTACACGTCATGGAGGTTTGAAAACAATCTGAACTCTACATCCACTTAATAGCGTTTTCTGGTCTTTCAACCCTTAGCAAATGAGCATCTGATGAAGAGTAGATGTTGTTATATTTAATTTAATTTGGCATTATGTTTGACTATTAAAGTGTTTGACATGTTCTTGTAATATGCCACTATACAGTGTTTTGTTTAACCTTGTTGAGTAGCCACAATACAGCTGAACCTTGAATTCTTCATATTTTTCATATGACACATGTCGTCCAGACAACACCCACACACATTTCATTTCATACATTCTCTGATGAAGACACGGTGCAGTGGTTGGCATGCTCACGTCAAGGTAACACGAGTCCAACCTCCTCTGTACGGGGCCCAGCCCAAAAAGATCAAAAGTGAACCATTCAAAGTGATTGTGGTTTATTCTGGCAGAGGTGCTGCTTTGCTTGAACTGTGAGCCCGGCGCTGTCCTACTTTACATGTGACCAGAATAAAAAGCTTGGGTTGAGACCAGCTTGTTCTTGGGCTTCCAATCAACAAACTCGAGATTCTACAAATGTGTTTTGAATTGTGGTTAAACAGTTGTGTGTACTTTGTGGACAAATGAAATGTGAATTGTTGTCATCAGGTGGTGAGAGACAAACGTACAGGAAAGACCAAAGGCTATGGTTTCGTCAGCTTCAAAGATCCAAACGACTACGTTCGAGCCATGAGAGAGATGAATGGTCAGTCTCTACACATTTTTAAATTGAAATGTTTGACTTAATGTTTGCAAGTACCTACTTTTGATGTTGATTTGGATGGTCCTCGATGTAGAAATTGAGTTTTTGACTTTCAATTTCAATAGCCCTGGATTTCATTTGTTTATCAGGGTGTAAATATGACTTGGGTGCTGGTTTATAACTGCTGTGTTTGTGCAGGGAAATACGTTGGCAGTCGTCCTATCAAACTGAGGAAGAGCATGTGGAAGGACCGCAACATGGAAGTGGTCCGCAAGAAACAGAAAGAGAAGAAGAAGCTGGGCCTCAGATAATGGGACTGTGTGTGTTTGTGTGTGTGTTGTACTCCCCAGTGTACAGACAACAACATTACGTGACTAAGTTTGGTCTGTCCAGTCAGGAGATGTACTGAGATTGTACAGGTGTTCATACTTTTTTTCTTTCTTAAATAAAACCATGACTTCGTCTGAGTGCTTGTCGACTCTACTGTCCTCATTCACTTGACCCAGAAATTGATCAAGACCCAGCATCTTCAGGAAAAGAGGATAGAGGAAGCTTACAGAGGAGATATAAGCAAGGAAACAAGTGCATTCTATGCAGCTGTTAAGCTGTCAGTTGATTTCACTAGAATATATTTTTTCACATTACAGGTCCAGTTTCAGTGACACTGGACATGAATCAGTACTACTGTAATGAGTGTTTGTAATTATATTAGTTATCTCCAACTTTTGGCTCACGGGCCCTCACATGTTACGCTCTCACTGGAAATTAAGGTCAAGGTCTCCAGTGTTTCAAAAATAAAAAGACAAAATCCAGCAAACGGCTTTTATTCCTCTAACTCAAAATCACAAATGGGCCTCAGAGGGCAAACATATGTACATACTTCACCTGAGAGCACTCCTGAATGCAGAATAATATAATAATATAAAAATCACTCATCAAGCTCATATCAGTGCCTCGTGAAATCTTTCCCCAGGTGGTACTGGTGATGAGGAAAATATGACTGAAACATTAAGGCTTTACTTAAAGTGCAAGTCATATCAGAAGTATCGGATGGACCGAAAACAGTAATGCCATTTGAAACAGATAATGTGTGAATGTAGGACAGTGTAGAACATATGTAGCTATGTAGCTGCAGAGTGATGGCCGAGATGTGTGTGTAGATAAATATGATAAATCTGGATGCTGGTGTTCACGTCCATAGGCTGTGCTCCGTCACTTTGATGAGGCACAATGTTTGTTTATTGAAACTAAAATGGATTATAAACAGCACACATGACTGGATGGTGCTGTTATGTTCCAGTGTTGACCATCTCCATCAAACTCCAGTTCCCAACAACTCCTCTGCCGCTGTTCGTCCACCAAAGATGACATCGTTGACTGACACGCCATCATAGGAGGAACCAATCAGAGATAGCGAGAGATTGTTCTCCCTAATAAAGCCACGCATGGACTCTGGAAAGGCAGAGAGATGCACCTTAAGAGAGAACCTTAAAGAACCTTAAAATGATGTTTCCCAACACCTCGCCAATACTCACCTACTCTCTTAAAGTGTCCCTGATAATACTGAGGGATACAGTCCTGATGAGACAAAAACATCAGGTTCAATCATCTGAGATACAACCTCAAACATACTGATGAAACATCAGTCCAGAGTGTATTTTTGACATGAATAAGTAACAGGTTTGGAGGATTCATTCACACACACACACAGTCCTGTCGTACCCTTTGTAGAGTGACCTGGCTCCAGCTGGGTGCTGCGCTGACCCCCAGGTGGCGGGACACTGCCTCAGTGGCTCGTGCTAAAAGATGTTCCTCTGTTACTGCTTCTGGGGCTCCAAACACTTCCTGGAACCAAGCTCCGCCCATCATCACCTAGAAGACATGGTCATGACCTCGGTTTGTCCTAAAGAATGCTTATGGTGCAGCTTATGAGAGACATTTAAATTCTTTATCAATAAGTGAGTGAGTGTACCGTCAGTCTAGTGGTCTGTCCATGAGGTTTGTTGTGCTGAGGGAAGGGAACAGAGTCGTAGACCACCCCCAGTAAACCCCGATCCTCTGATGATGGCAGCAGGTGACCAAAGCCCTGTCAACAAACAGACACAACAAGTCAGAGAACAAGCTGAAATGATCGTGACCTGCGACACCTGAGGAGGGCTCACTGGGTCATTCACGCCACATGTTGATCAGCACAGGAAAAGAACACGCTTGTACCTCAGACGTGCCATTTTTGGGATTTTGTTTTAAATACATATTTCAAATCCAGTCATCTAATACAAAAGCCCCATTCAGAGTTAGAAAACAAAGTGTGTCCAACTGCAGTTCTCACCATTACAGGCAGGATGCAACCCTCATACTCCAGATTTACCACAGCCACTGTTACTGTGCAGATGTCCTGCAGCAGCTGGTTGAGAGGCTGGCAGGAGGAAGGCAGGACTGAGGAGAGAGCTAAAGAGAAAAAAAAGACGTTTTTTTTCTTTGGACTTTATTGTATCAAAAATTTGTTCTAAAAATATGGTATTTTATAAACAAAATCCAGGTTACACTATATTTTTTAATGTATCACTTTTTGGTAGAAGATGTAAGACATTTTATCAGTAAGACATAATAATCATTTATGTTAAAATACTGAGACATTTTAAATAATGTGTTAATACCAAATAGGTTTGGCCCATATAGAAGGATTGCAAACATAAGCTTAGTTCCTGCTCCACCAACACTTGCCTTTAGCAGGCAGTGCAGAGATGATGTGGTCAGCTGAAATGACTCCATCTTCCAAATGGATCTACACAGAGACAGACAGACAGACAGCTGTTATAACCTGGGAGCCAAATAATTCAAAAATATGTGTGGCACATGTGTGTACAGCCTGGCAGATTCAATTCACAGTCCAAAGCAAGAGGCCTCACTTCCATCACATTGTCATTTGTCCTACTGATTGGTTGGTGAGCAACATGAGGTCTTGTTTAATGTGCATGCTGTTCTCCACCATCAGGTCCATGTAGTCTGTATTGGCCTCACTAACCTTCCACCCAGAGGCTGAGGGACTGATGTGTTGAATCGCTGCCTCTCTGTGAAGCTGCACCCTCCCGCTCCGCTGTAGGTACTCAGTGATGGATTCTGGGAGGGACTCCACTCCCCGGCTCAGGGACCACTGGGCCCATGACTCTTTGACAGATCTTTGAGCCAGAGGCCCAGGGGGGACCACAGGACTGGGACCTGCAGGTTTTCACACAAAACGTTAGTCCTGCAGAGGTTATGGACAACATGATAGAACCATTATGGTAAGCACTGATGTCACTGATAACTCCCTCAGTAATAACATGCCTAGATTTAATAAGGGAAATAAAAGAGAAAAAGCACTGATAAAAACACAGGTATTGAGACTTTGATTTGAAATTGGTGACAGAGGACATTTTAGATGTAGACGTTGGTTCCATCTGTGTTTGGTTCTGAATCCAGATTCTACAAGCTTGTTGTCATACTGTTAAGTGGCCATATTTGAAAGGTAACATCCACATTCCTAATCCGACCTACAAAACTCTGATTGGTCCACTGTTTCTCCAACCACGGACACATGCATCCATACGCACCAGAACTAATGAACTGAAATAAATCAAAGATGCTGGTGGTAATCCAGGTGGAACCAGGCTCAAGAATTTTGCATAACCTATCAAAATGCATTTTGACCCTGCATCTGGAAATGAATTATATACTAACAACAGCACTTTAGAACATGTTGTGTACCTAAATGGAAGCAAGGGTCAGGGTTTAAGAACAGGAGAAATGTGCTGAAAAGCGGGCAGCCCTAGTTCGAAAAACAGTGGAGGGAATGTTCCTGGAAAGTGAGTGTTGGGATGGGAAATGGGAAATGTGACCCCTTGGCAGGGATCGGTTTCCATAGAGGATGTGGAGAAGAAGTCTCACACGATACAATGCCCATTACTGATACCATTTTGTGAAGAAATTAAAAGCTATGAATGTATTTTAATCTAGCCAAAAATCTGTAGTGTTCCTCCCCTCCTACTTGATCCCATATCTCAGTTTTGTGTGTTTGGGTTACTTCTTTTATTTTATTAATTTGATGTGAATAAGAAGAATAAAATGTGCACTGAACTGTTAAGTAAACAATCATCTGTTAAATGATGAATGAAACATTGCAATAAAGTATTAAAAAGAGGTTCAGGTAACCAGATGACCATCAGTGTCTACAGCCCTGGATTACAGCGAGCCATCTCTTTATTGTTCGCTGTTTGAACTCTAAAGCCTCTGTGTTGCATGTTTTCATCAACATCACGGTGTGGTAACAACAGTTAGTTAGCACTGAACCCTCATTCTCTGACATACTGGGGACAAATATGGTCACTAATGATGACTCAGCCCTAAGCCTATATTTGGCAGGATTCATTCTCCACATTTCAATGGAAGCAGTAATTTTTTACTAAAGTGGAGTTCAGAAGATCAAAGAGTTTAGTTTTCATTTATTTTGTAGCACCTGTAATGATGGACTGTGGACACCAACGTCCAGAATCTCTTCATTTAATTTCACTCGACATCTGCTCTGTGTTTTTAACTGATGATTGTTATGTTCCTGTACAGAGCTGAAGCGTACCTGAGCCCAGCAGCATGCCCAGTATCAGGGATCCTCTGCTCTGCTCTGCATTGAATAAGACAGGAAAACACGAACGCACACTCAACTCCCTGCAGTCCCCCGCAAATACGCCGCGACACAAACTGTCCACAGCTATGTCTGCCAGCTGGACACACACAGAGGGAGAAAATGTAGTAAAACATAGCAAGCAGTATAATGTTTAGCGTCACATAGAACAGAGGGCTGGTGACATTAATAAAAGTGAATCTAATTGAATTACTGTAAAAGGACATGTTCACATTTTTTCAAGTCTATCTACATTGCTCACATGCCATTTTCACACTGTGAATGAAGTACATTTGTGTCATTAAGTGAGACCCTCCATTATCATTCAGACACTAAATGTTTTGCTTTATCAGTGCAGAGATCATGTCCAAACACAACTCCAGTGGAAGTGATGGAGACAAAAATCCACAGCTGTTCTGTGCAGATTCAGTCTTACTCTGAAAAATGAAGTAGTGTTTCCAGGCAGACTTAAAAAAAAATGTGAAACTATCCATAGGAAATGTTTAATGCAGGTTCAGACAGCATGCTGCTTTCACAGCCCTCACCTCCTTCCCCAGCCTCCGAGAGACAAACGAATGGATGGACTCGTCTTCCTCCTTTCCTTTCTTCACTAGTATCTCCATAGCAACACTCAACAGGAGGGGACGGGAGAAGGGTGGCACAGTCCGTAAAAGTCCACTGAGTGAAAGACGGAGAGATGGGTAGGAAGAGAAGGAAAAGTGTGTTGATAAAATCATAGTTATGCTAAAAACAATAGAATCCTTATGTGTTGAATGCTGTAGTTACCAGTCAAACATATTCATAATCTATCAGAGTAGCAAAACGAGCATATTTTGCATTAATATGTAATTGTGTAGGGAAATAAAAATATATGTATTTTATTTGTGCTCTTAAAAAACAGGAGTGTGATCATGTTTATCATGTGCAAATGTACTTGTATTCCAAATACTCATTTACATAGAACAAAAAAAAACTGGTCATTTAACTTTCAGTTACTTTGTATAACTGTGTCATACAGTAACACAAGTTGTGTAGTGACTCAGTGGGGAGATATCAATATTGTTCTTTTATGATATCACTGGAATATGTTCTAACACACCCAGCTGTGGTGCAGGACAAAAAGCAGCGCAGCATTATCAGCTTTCTTTGCCAGTTTCCATCAAGGGAAAATGCTAGTTAATAATCACATCAATACTACTTTGAATGTAAGGATTTCCACTAGAATTAAAAATTGTACACTTTTGAACAGCCAACAGCTGTTGAAGCAACTTAAGGCAGGGTAGCAGACGTTTGAAAAATTTGATCATGTCCTCTGTTCCAATAAACATATTCAAGTATGTGTCTTTATTTAGCCAAACATCAACATCAATCCTAACTAAGCATACCTTATTCCTGAAGGCATCCTGTGCAGCTGTTTGTTGACGTACAAATATCTGTTCTTGGAGGCCACATGACTGTAGGTGACTGGCAGGATCTCCCCCCCAAGACCCAGGTCATCCACCTTCAAACACACACACACAAACACACCAATAAAGTTCTTTCTTATCTTAAAATGATTCATCAGTGCTTTTAAACTGACCATATTGAGTGTGTTGCGCCCCACTGCCCCAGCAGGACGGATCCCTCTGGGTCCATGTTCAAACACCGCCCCGTCTGACCTCCTGGTGGACTGCAGCCAACCTCCAAAGCGACTGCTGGACTCCAACACAATGACCTGGAAAGAAAGAAAGAATTTTTAATCGTATACACTCACTGACCACTACATCAGGTACACCTGTTCAACTGCTTGTTAACGCATATATCTTATCAGCCAATCATGTTGATCTACTGGGATTTTCATCACAACCATCTCTAGGGTTTACAGAGAAGTATCTGAAAAAGAGAAAATATCCAGTGAGCGGCAGTTATCTGGGTCAAAAAGCCTCGTTGATGCCAGAGGTCAGAGGAGAATGGCCAGACTGGATCAACAGGAAGTTAAATAACCACCTGTTACAACCAAGGTCTGCAGATCTCTGAACACACGACACGTACAGCCTTGAAGCAGATGGACTACAGCAGCAGAAGATCACACAGCCACTTTATTAGGTACACCTTTCCAGCTAAGTGAGCTGTGTTATTGAGGTGCATCTTCTTGGTGTGCCAAACCACAATGAGCTCCTTACTGCCTCCTGTGGCTGATGGAGAAAAAACACTTACTCCAACTACAGTTGGTGTCTTTGTCATCCCCATCAGCCACAGGGAGCAGTGATGTCACATCACAAGTGTTTTCTAACAGTATCATTTTTCACTAGAAAAACCGTCACAGATTATAAGTGAGTGACTGAGTTGGCAAATGTGTATTGTTTTAACTTCCTCACCTACATTTAAGTTCAGCACATCAATGCTTCCCAAAGCTCTTTAGCAGGAAACTGTTTTCTGCAGAGTGTGAGATGAGCTGGACAACATGTCCAAACAATATGAGATGTTCCCTCCTCCAGTGAAGATCAACTGTTATTAATTCTTTTGAATGCATTCGTTATTTTACCAATCTAATCGAGAAGCGTTATTTAGGGACAACATCTAACCAGTGAGTGTGTGTGTGTGTGTTACCTTGGTAATCTGGGGGCTCTTGCAAAGGTAGTAAGATGCAGCCAAACCCCCGATCCCCCCTCCAAGGACTGCTATTGTTCTCATTGGTTGAGCTGAAACACAGATGAGGTGAAATGATGAGAGCTGTAAGTGTGTGTGTGTGTGTGTATGTGCCTGTTTTTGGTACCTTCCAAGGACCTTTTAATAAAAGTAATCTATTGTCCAGAGACACAAATGAGATGGAGACTGTGCTTCAGCTTATTTCTGCAAAGGCCTCAGTCTGAAGCAGACGTGTGTCCTCTGTTGGACAGACAGCTGGGTGGCAGAATGAGGCGTCTGATAAACTGTTTTCATATCATCATCAACAGGCCTTCTTTAGCAGACACACCCTGTCACAGCTCCATATGAGCCACACACAGGATTGCTCAGCTGTCCTTTTTAGGACATTACACTGACTTCCATTCATTTTGGACAGCCTAAGCCACTAATTCTAACCCTAAACCTAACCAATTCATGCTTAACCCTAACCTTAACCTTACCTCAATACCTTACTCCTAACTTGCATCAGTTGACCCACCAAAGGTATATGAAACTAAATGTTCTTCTGGTGCAGTAAGAGTTTATTTCTGCCACACTAATAACAGCTCCAGAGAATCAGAGAAGCTGAAACAAACAAACAAACCTCTAGATGACGTCTACAGCGGAATAACAGACAGCTGACAGGCGCCCCAGTGTGAATGATGGTGCTGATAAAAAATATACTGATAAATTATGAGAACTGGAATGATCAGAAGTGGCTCAGTTGGAGGATTTGAATAGACAGAAAGCACAACAACAGGCAGATATGGCTCAGTAGCAGCTAAACAAGAGTTAGTCAGCGACACTCGCACATAGCTTCATTGCTTTAACTCTACATAATCATGATAGCTAACAGTGACCCGGTGTTACCTGTTTTCTGGACGCAGGACCGCAGAGCCGCAGAGCCGCAGAGTGGTTCCGTGTTCGGCGTAACAGCAACTTCCGATCTGACCCCTACAGAGTAAAAGCATTAGCGCAACAATTCCTCTCCTTGATGTAGAGCATGCTGCGAACAGTGAATGGAGCATTATCGCCATCCACTGGTTTGGAGTGTGACTCGCTATTATAAAACCGGACACACACGTAAAGAAATGAAACGTACTTTATCCTCTAGAGCAGGGGTGTCAAACTGATCCAGGAAAGGGCCGAGGGGCTGCAGGTTTTTGTCCCAACCAAGAAGAAACACACCTGAATCCAATCATTCAATCACCTGAACTGTCTACACTCAGTTGATTAATTATTAGTATCACCTGTGCTCCTGCTTGGTTGGAACAATATTTCAGGGCGATGATGTGTATTGCTATTAGTGTTGTACTGACTGTGACGGACTACTTGTAAGTTGTCGAAAAACAACACAGACTCCATACCAGTAGGTGGCGATAAAGTCGCCTCTGTGGTCAAACTTGAAGCACCGGTAGAAGAAGTAAGTTAGCGAGGTCGCTGCACATGTGGTCCGTTCAGTGAAGCCACAGAGAGAAGAAGCACAAGAGTGCAGTCTGCGGCAGCTATAGTATAAGGCTCTACACCAGATAACATGAGGCCAGGTAAAGTACATATGATTGCGATGCTGTTTGTGTAACTGTATCGTTAGTCAATCTGTCCGTGGCGTGTTTGTAGTAACGTTGTATATGTGCGTGTATACTTTGAAGTTAAAGCTGCGGATGTGTGCTCGGCCTACACCGCCATGCTGCTCAGCTGAACTTGCACTAAACTGTTGTCACTGGAAAGAACAGCCACCAAGTGTGTGGATGCTTTTTCTGTTAATGGAGGTGACATGCAAGGTTGTCGTGATAATGTTAAGTCATCGCAAGCTAAATGGCTAATGTAAAATAAGGGTTCACCAGCAGCACGTGTTGAGCCTCCGTGGGTAGCACAACACTAACGTAAACTAACTTAACCGACATATCCCTCAATATACATCTCGTGTAAAATGACTGTGCGTTGCTTTGTTTGCGGGGTAAAAATTGAGATGACTGCCGAGGTTGTTTTTTTCTTGTTTTTTTTTACTTTGTTCCTCGAGGCGAAGCTCGAAAGTTAACGATAGCCTCCGCTAACTTTAGCCCGGGTATGAACCTCGTGTATTTGTACACGGAGTGGGCAGGTCACGCCGTCGCAAACCATACACGAGCTGTGGAAAATGTAGACATTTCAATTTTGTGATGTATCAAGATAGCATAGACTAATTTTACAGTGCAGAAAAAAACCTTTCAAAGCAAACGGTAACCAACATCTCCACGTGATGTGCGAATTTCTTCTGGGTGAGTTTAAAAGGTTCACCGCAGAGTTTTTGACTACGAGTAGCGCCAGTCAAATGGTTTACCATCAGGTCTATTTTGATTTATTTCATGTTGTTCCAAACTGTAAACAATTGGTGGTAAAACCAGCTGAATGTAGGGAAGGGTTAAGAAAAGAGCTGGGTATCAAACATGATGTATTTAAGCAAGCAAAACGTGTATAGGTTGCCACCATGTGGAGGTGACTTCACTTGGAGCCAGAGTCTTTGCATTGGTGGCATCGAGTTCCCACACAAACAATCGCGCGTCAAGCACAATGTTACTTTTAATTTTATAGCAGCAAGTAACGTATTAAAACCAGAGTAATCATAAACATTAACACTTCGGTGTGATGAAAACGGCCTAAAAAACATCTTTGGGGAAAGAAATATATGACATGCTTTGAGTTTATAGTTTACCATGTCCATGACTGTAGTATAGGAACTGGATACCAGACCCAAAGATGACACTTTTCAGTCCCATGAGAATTGCTCACCTAGTGCATATGTCAAAAATGTTTCTTTACTTTTGTGTTATGTAGTCCACTGAATATGCTCAGTAGGGTTTCCTCAGTTCTTCTCATAGACTTTACATTGATATGACATGACTTAATTTTAATTCTCTTTTCTTGGCTTGAGACAAATATAAATCCTTCATTAATCAATAAATGGAGCTTGTTTGCAGTTCAAGCTGTTAAGTTTTACAGATGTCTCATTTACTATTGTCGTCTATGGGGAAAATGCTTTTTAGACTGCAGGGGGAATTTTTTCGTTGCAATATTGTGAGTTGCCACTGGGGAAAATTGTCTGCAAGGCTGAGCTAAGGCCCTATACCCAGTTATTGTACATCTCATCCACTAACATGGAGGGGTGGAGTTTATGACCTATACTACACCCCGCCATTAGGGGGCAATCTAGATGTTTAGGCTTCACCTTTAAAGGGGAGTGGTCATGTCTCCATGTTTGTATACAGCCTGATATCCACACTATGTCCTAAAGGACCATCCCATCCTACCCAAGACTCACATCTGCTCGGTGCAGCCATGTTGTATTTTGTTTGTTGTTTTTTTATTTCCTGCCTCTGCAACAAGTCTGTTTTTTTTTCAGGGTTCAGTCCCCGTGGGGACAGAGGAGGAAGAGGACGAGGAGGATTTGGAGGAGGTCGAGGAGGGTTCGGTGACCGAGGAGGTCGAGGAGGGTTCGGCGACCGAGGAGGTCGAGGGGGGTTCGGTGACAGAGGACGAGGAGGATTCAGAGGGGGCAGAGGTGAGACTATACTAGTGCATGGTTTCTACAGGTGCTGGAAATCCTTCAGCACAGAATTTTAATGAAATTGTTTAAAATGGGTTTGGATTTTGAATAAAGTGCTTGAAAGTTAGGTTGTGTATGATAATGTTAAATTTGAACGGATACCGGTACCTGTACAAGACAAAACAGACCATAAATGACAGCAAGTGTGGTACACAAGTTTAAGCTTAGTTTTTGTATCAATTAATTCGGCTAACATGCTGCGAAAAACGGTCACTCTGTTAACACGGTGCACTCTCAGGTACCAAAATTAGGTACCGATTGATTTAATGCGAAGCAATACTAGGTAGTGCTGACTTAATTCGGTTGTACCGTTAATAATAGTGTGTTCAGTACGCAGCCCTATATGATGCCACGTCTGCTTACAAACAGGCTACTTATTTTGAAACGTATACACAGCCACTCCTCTGTAGAATAGTCACACAACAGGATTGAGGTTGTTTATTTAATATGATTTGGAAGATGTATAATCAGTAGACTGTATGTACATTCAACACCTTACCATATCTGTGAGGTGTTAGAAAAACTTAAATGCCTTAGAAGTGTTTGTAGCAGTGAACAAGTAGTTGCTATGTAAAGATATAGTGGAGTAACGGTATCACTCCCGGTGTGATGAGCTGGGAATGAGAACAAGAGCCACGTGGAGGCAATTTCTCAATGTCATGTACCGCCACCTTTAAAAGAACACATGCATAATGTTGGTGTGCATTAGTTCACATGTTGAATCCAGATACAGAATGTGCTGTGTTGACAGGAAATATGTTTGATTGTAACCGCCAGTGAAGGTATACATGTGTTTGTGTTACCATGAAACAGATATTGTCCTCATCTAATAAAGAGTCTTTTTCAGGCGGAAGTTTCCGGTCCCCAGAGGGTGGAGGATTCCGAGGCCGAGGAGGCGGCAGAGGCACCCCGAGAGGGGGCAGAGGTGGCAGGGGAGGCTTTGGAGCAGGGAGGAAGGTCGTGGTTGAGCCACACAGACATGAAGGTTATTATTCCCACTTATTCATATCGGTCAATCATGTGTTTCACTGGCCTTCATTCTACTATTGTTTCTTTTCATAGGCCTTTTCTTTAGGCAGAGCCAATTCATATTCTAAACTAAGTGACGATCTACTAATGCAGGTGTAAAGTGATGCAGCAGAAGGCAACCCGGAGAGAGCATACATTCACCTTTTAGACAAACTGCAAATACACAAAGACAAATGCATAGATATGTACCTGACTAGAATTGCATACAATTTTCATCAAATGGTGTGTCCTGCAGACACTGACTCCTGGTGTGTTTGTGTCCACTCAGGAGTGTTCATCTGCAGAGGGAAGGAGGACGCCCTGGTGACCAAGAACATGGTTGTAGGAGAGTCTGTGTATGGAGAGAAGAGGATCAACGTGGAGGTGAGATTGTAGTTCATATGCACAAATATAAGCACACCATGTGAAAGAAAGCTAAGGACACCTCTGGTCCTGGTTTTGTGTGGTTTATCCACAGCTATAATCTTAAGTGATATGGTTTTGAAAAAAAATATGATTTGTTGTTTTCTTACTCTTTGTCTGATAGGAAGGAGAGATTAAGATTGAATACAGAGCCTGGAATCCATTCCGCTCCAAGCTGGCAGCAGCCATCTTGGGAGGAGTAGACCAGATCCATATCAAGCCTGGAGCAAAGGTCATGTACCTGGGAGCTGCCTCGGGTACCACAGTGTCCCATGTTTCTGACATTGTTGGTCCGGTGAGTACTTCTCCCTCTCAGTGGGTCTCATCCGCAACACATCCACAAGCAGCATTTTTATGCACCAAATATTCCTTAATATGAATTAAATTCTTATCCTCTATCAATTCATGGACAGATACTTGTGACGTACTGAAATGTTATTGAGCATTTAGGCAAATAAATGTTACTTCATTACATAAACTGTAGAGTAATGTTTTTGAAATGCCAATAAGTTTAGTCATCCTTTTACAGTATATGATATACACAAGTAAGACATGTTTTAATATAACTTTAATATGTAAATACAGTGAGTTTCAGTTGAGCAAAAACAGCTGACGGGTCAATGTTAAACAAAGGTCCGCTCATGAAAACTGCACCATAGAACTAATTT
Source organism: Serranus cabrilla (assembly GCA_903364295.1). Lineage (NCBI taxonomy): Eukaryota > Metazoa > Chordata > Actinopteri > Perciformes > Serranidae > Serranus > Serranus cabrilla. The sequence goes on from CAFUXE010000335.1 coordinate 156,591, forward strand.
AACCTGAAGATGAATTGAAAGGCACCGTTGAACCTTAATTACCTTACCTGGCTTGGTGTGTTTTACAGGATAGGTACAATATTTTATGTGATTTGTTTAAAGTGGCCCTTTGACTTTAAAGGTGTGTGTCCGGTGTGTTACAGGAAGGGCTGGTCTACGCTGTGGAGTTTTCCCATCGATCAGGTCGTGACCTTCTCAACGTGGCAAAGAAACGCACCAACATCATTCCAATCATTGAAGACGCCCGCCACCCGCACAAATACCGCATGCTGGTTGGTAAGTAGTCTGAGCCACTGCAGTAAAACTGCACGGGTTGGCTGAAGGCCGACAGCAGTCTGTTCTGGTCAGACTGGATCCACTGTTACATAAATGTACAGGAAGTAATGGTCTCTCCCTCTCCAGGCATGGTGGATGTGATTTTCGCTGATGTTGCACAGCCTGACCAGACCAGGATTGTCGCTTTGAATGCTCACAACTTCCTGAAGAATGGAGGACACTTTGTTATCTCCATCAAGGTACACTGATGCCCACCCTTTAACATATAAACTACTACCTCTAGTTATCGTGTTGTTTTCTGATGGTAAGGTCCAGAGTTGACAAAATCAAGTCTTACTGTCAAACAGCTGGTTGAAGACATGAAGAGATTTTAAAGTATATTTTTAGATATTGTTGGACTCATCCTTAATAGACAGAATTGAATTGGGGGCGATAAACGTGTTGAGGATGTTTTCCACCTGCAGTACAACATTCATTATGACTCCAGTAGAATTACCAGCTGCTGAATCAAAGGAACAGTCAAACCCAAACCAAAAACACACATTTGATCTAACCCGTAGTGTTACGCTACAGTACTATACAGTTCCTACATGAAACTGCCCACAGCAAGCTCTTGAATAACCAGGTCATGATTTCTGGAAAGAGACATTGTTGTGGTGTTTGTCAAACGGACTATTAGGTGCGTTGATCACCACAAGTGGAGTGTCATGTAGTTCCATGATATTAAAGAGAAGGCAGACAGCTCTATCTAATCCAGCAGTCTGAACTCACTCCAAAATATATTAGACTACAGGAAAGAGGGAAAATGTCTATATGATTTGTGGGTGAATTGTCCCTTTGAGGGGGCTGTGACTGGTTTTGATCAGTTCGTTTGTACGGATAGTAGTGTCTGCTGTGTAGACTCTGATGCTTTTTCTTCTTCTTTTTAAACTTTAGGCTAACTGTATAGACTCAACAGCAGCTCCAGAGGCAGTGTTTGCCTCAGAAGTGAAGAAGATGAGTTCTGAGAACATGAAGCCACAGGAACAGCTCACACTTGAGCCCTATGAGAGGGACCACGCTGTGGTGGTGGGCATCTACAGGTACGGCAACTTAACAGCTTCTAGAAACAAACGGTGTCCCTCCATTTTCATTTAAGTCCAAAAGGCTTTTTGATTTCTTTACTGAATTTCACACGTGTACAATTTGGGATGAGCTATAAAAAAAATAATCGTCTTTTCATCTTTCATAACCAAATGTGATGCACAAAGCAGATCGGTGTACTCTGAGGTTCACTGCAAAATGTTTGGGTCACTCTGCCTCTAGGGGACGCCACAGACTCTGCAAGTTTGTAGATCAGAATTGACAAAGGTCTCCTCTGCAATGGATTCGACATGTCAATTTTCAGTGGGGATAGGACACAAAAGTATAAAAGAGTTAAATTTTTTGCAGCACATCTCGTGAAGGACCATTGTGTCTCTGACTCTGAACCCCGTGGTCAGTGATGAAGCCATCACAAAATTTCTCAAAGTTAACCAACACTCCCCAAGATGGTTTAAATGCAAATTGATTCACAGATTTAGACTCTGGAGATGAAGGGTTTTAAATTCTGTCTAATATTGAGGCTGCAGTGACAAACTGGACAACATGTGTGTTGCTCTCTGTCATTGGTAATTTACTTAACATCCTCATTTAGCACTTGTGTGAATTCCTTCTTTGATAACTGAAATTTTTGAAGGTGTACACCAGCCTACTTATAATCTTTCCAAACTGGAAAAGCGAAACCCCCTTTCTTCTTTGGCAGCCAAAGAGTTGTCTACAGTGCTCCTGAGTTTTTGTCCCTGCCCATTTGTTATAATGTTATACATTCATTTATCAGAAGCAGTTTGAGGAACACTTGAGTTGAATATGGCCGCATGGCCATTGAACTGTGTTTACCTGCTGTGTTAACTCGGCTCCATCTGGTGGACTGTTTGAAAACATACATTTTCACCAATGACTTTCAATGAATCCGCTAATTTTAAGGTCCCTGTGAAATGAAAGATACTTTTTCCCAGTTTCAATCCTGTTGGTCTTTCCTGTAAAGCACTTTCAAATGTTTGAAGAGTCATTCTGCACCCGGGCTTTTTCAAAAATGAACCCAATCAAATAAGACTTTGGGCACAGAGCAAAAATCGTATTATGATGGTGGCATTAGTCTGACTGACTTGCATACAAACAGACTTCTTCTCAAAACCTGTGGTGTGCTGGACGTTGAAGAGAATACAGGTTTAAGGGGTATTGGGTTTACTTTTCAGACCCTGAGGCTTACATCTGGCAACTACCTAGCCACCGCTGTGACATAAAGTCACATTTCACCAGTTGTGGGTTGTAGTAGCCAATGGAGAGTGTTAGTGTGTGTATTTGACTATCAGTGGGCAAAACTCTCTTTTTCAAACTTTTTTGAAACTTTCATTTTCAAAAATAATGTAACTCTGGTGTAATTCAGTTGTGTGTGGAGCAAATTGTCCTCTTTCGCTGCGTGTCACACTAAACTCTAAGCCCGCCCACCCGCTTCTAGTGGTCCAATCAAATGCGATGTATTTTATTATTTACTTTGATTTCACTGGTACTTTAATTGCGTGGTGGCACAGTGTGATTAGAGGACAAACAACGTGTGCTGTCAGACTGATCTGGTGGCAGCCGTGCATCTTGTTGAATGCCTCTTGCAGATTTCTCAAAGTCAAAGTTGGCTCAAGATAATTATGGACTACAAACTATATGTCTGATTCTTGACAAATCTATATTTAAATATAGACTTCCATATACACCTGATACTAGGTCAGGTTGCAGCTGCAGCTCTTCACACATTACTGCTTAAAGGCTCATTTTACTTTATTACAGTTTGGGTCTTAGTTTAATAGTTGTGGCCATAATATCTGTTCAACAAATGATCTGTCTCTGAATTTGGATGAAGACTGGAAGTGGACTTGGTTCATGCTGGAAGCCAATTTCATTTGGGGAAAAGTTGTGCTTTCTAACCTAACATTCATTAATGCTGCGATAGTTCCACCTTAAAATCATCAAATGCATCAAATTGATGTAATCACATTTAATTATGGCATTTATTTCCACCCCATCCCTGATCACTGGGGGACACTGAAAAATAATCTAAAAGGGAATCGGCTAATTTTAAATTTCAATATTGTGTTTGCATTCATATTTTTGACAGTTTTTAAATGAGCAACCAACTCATAGGCTACAGCTGAAATCTTCATTTTGATGTTAAGGTTGTGGGTGTTAAGAAGAAATTCAGCTGCCACCAGGCCATGACATCACTCTGCGATAGTTCTGATTATCTAAACCACTTCATTTATTGGTTAAACTGTGAGCACACTGACAATGTTTATAAGTCCTCCCTGTACATTGGGGCAGATGTTTGGGGAATCATTTTACAACAATGTTTCCAGAGTTGAGTTCTAGTGACAGGTTGACGCATACATCCTGACCCTCCACTGCAGTCAGCTCTACGTCCAGTGCCTGCTCTGTTTTTCTTATATTGTGGTAACAGGTTCTTTTCTTTCTCTCCCCAGACCTGCACCTAAACAAAAGAAATGAGTTGTGGAAGAAGGCTCGGGGTAACTGCTCACCATTTTCAACCACCATCTACTTTTTGTACTTTGAGCGCTGTCTGTTGCTCTCCTCTCCACCTCCGCCTGCCTGTCATGTCAAGGAAGCACGGCCAGCAATCAGGATCACATTTGGCTGAGTTTTTTTTTTTATTTTTTTGAGTCCCCTGACAGTTAAATGACCAAACATCCAACTTGCTAGTCTTTATATTGCTGACTTGGTTTGCGGCATATTACATGACAGCTGGGCCATTTCAGCTACAAATGTTCAGCTAGTAGTTTTTTAGGTTCACATCTGATGGGGCCACCCTTATTTCTCATCTGTTATGGACAAGTGATGCGTAATATCCAACTGATTATCAGGTCTCTGTTTCTGTGCAACTACGCACCAGCTAGACAATTGTAGACTAAATTACGGCGGTCAAGTGTTAAATATCCAGTCTTGTGAGGTGTGCAGCCACTTTGTTGTGAACAAGGTACTCTCTACCCTGAAGATTTTTTTAACAGAAGGGACAAATTGTTTATCTGAAAAAGTTTTGCTGGGAGACTTTTATGCAGTTATGCAAGTTTGAATAACTCAAGTTTGACTCCCATGACTTGTATTTCATTTTTTAAATGTATTTTTGTGCTCCTGATCCTCTGTTTAATTTTTTTTGTATTCTTCTGGTCCCCTGCTCTTGCCTTTTACCAGGCTGTGTCTGATTTCAGATGGCATAATCCCATATTGGTAGGGATATCCCAATTATCCATGCATCACATCATACACTTAGCAAGTATTTATAATAACTAACCTGTCAGACATTACGCATTGGTAAAATATACTTGGTCTTAATGTTGTGTGTACTTACTACACAACCCAGACTTTTTAGGTAAGAAACCCAAATGCTGATCTGTTTAGTGGTGAGGTGGTAAACTTGACCCTGTTGTACAGAAAAATATAGATGGTGACTTTTTCACTGACTTGTAATTTGATAGAAGTATAGCTTTTGTGTTGAGAGGAAGAAGCAGAATGGTTGTTGTTTTTGCAACAATGTATGCTTGGAACACTTTGTTTTTGTCATAACCTGCAACTTTGTTTTAAATAAAATATTTGATTGTTGTTTTTGATTGGGTGTTATCTTTGACTAAACTTTTTCATAGCAACCAACAAAATTTAACGTTGCACTGTACACAAACTGCTACTATGCTTGGTTGTCGATTGTGAGTGCAACAACAATCACGAAAGTCTGATTGATGAGGATA
>CAFUXE010000335.1:168263-181128 GCA_903364295.1 Serranus cabrilla
ATATATATTTTTGTACAGTCGATAAGCTTTGCAGTATGGCCAAAACTTATATCAGTACAGAGTAGACAAGCCCCCCCACGAAATATTCTGTGCTGTTTTTGTAATTTTACATTGAACATAGTAGGAATTAGCACACTGATCCATTGAATCCCATGGCTTTACCTCATATAATCATAATGCCTTGTCAACAAACACATTGAGGGTGTGAAAGAAGTGTTCAGAGTGTTTTTCATTTTGTCCCTCTTGTGGATGCGGCCATGAGATTTGCTATGAGATAGCCAGAGCAGCTAACCACCTGGAGTCGAGAAGCCGGGGGCCAGATGTATAAATGATGTGCTGGGCCAAAAACTGTGTGTATGCCTTTTCCCAGTCATAAACTGGTATTTATAAAGGATGAATGTGCAGTAAGAATGAAAGCAACACATGCAGACTTCAGACCAGCAAACACACAGTTTTAGCTGCTGTTGATGACAAGGAAGAGACTGAATACAAGTGGAGATAGGTAACATTAGTGTTTAGGTTGTTTGACAATTTCACTGATTGTTATTATTATTATTATTATCGAAAGTCATTTTTATTTACATAGATGCATAAGCTCCCTGTTAAAGAGGCAATATGTGAGATTTGGCCAGATTTTTAGTTTCAAACATTCTTAAAATTGACTAATATTATCTACAGAATGTGTAGAAGTGACAGTGTTTATGTTACGTCAAAGAGGTCTGCATATTGTGTTATACATATATCTACTGAAGTTAGAATGCTAACCAGATAGGCCTTGTCCGTCCAGTCTTATAATACCAGTTTTTCCTTGATAGGTGCCAGTAAGTCCAGGGTCTGAAATCAGCACTTGCCAAATAGGTAAATTGTGAGCAGTTGGGTGTAAAATCATTGGGCCATCTGCCACCTTGGCAGACAGGGAAAACAACATAAAAAGAAAGAAACACTTAGTGAGGTTAGTTTATGATTAGATATATGCAGTCTATGATGGGGACTCAAGGACATGCAGTGCTAAAGTTGGTGCAGTTCCGCTGTTCAGGCCTCCCAGAATTTGCAGATTAAAAAATCGATTTCCACAGGGGATTAAGCTTTTTAAATCACACAAATATTTCGCTGTACATGTATGTTTTTACCATATTTACTGCATGCCAATTGGTCAATCAAGCGTTCCAATCTGTCTATGAGCTGCTTGCAGCACCTCGCTTTTGCTATAGTCTTTCTATTGCAATAGTTTCTCAAACACAGATTATGCAGAATCAGCATACTCACAATAGGACATAAAAAAAAAATGCTTTATCACAGTAACCAGAGAAAAAAATCTTATAAGCTTGTATTTTATCTGATACTTGGAGAACTTGAATCTTAGGTGTTATCAGTTAATGTTTTCACCCTCAGTTCCTTCTACACATTGATGTTAAGATTTAATTTTTTTGGATTAGCCAACAGACTTTCCTGTCTGATTATTTACTGTTTCGGATGATTCCCCAGAAATGTTACTAAATGTTAGTAAAGCATTGATATCATGATTAAAAATGACATACACCATAGGAAGATATGATTAAAGTTTGTATTCATTTACGTTCCCATATCTGTTGACATTTATTTATTTTCTAAGATAAGTTGTCAAAGTGTTTGCAGCAGAGCTGTGTGCACCTGTGCATAAACATGGCAACAATAATGCTTATGTACCACATTATACTATTTATATTGTTTATTTATTTTCTGTCTTTAAAAAAGTATATATGATAGGGATACACTAATATGCAAACAGCCACAACATAAGAAGACAGAAAATTATTTGCCTGACATCTCAATGCAGCCCTATTCATCATGCCTTTATTCTCTATGATATGACAATGATTCCATGATACAGAGACAGTATAACGCCTGAGCTTTGTGGGGAGAATGGGGTGTTTTGAGTACAGACAGTAGGGAAAGAAGGGACATGGTTCCCTCAAGTTTGTAATAAAAATAATGGATAGAAAGGGCAGCTGTGGCACGATGACACGCCTTGGATGTAACCAAACCACAGCTACGGTGACTTTTTAAAAATCCTCTATCTGCTTTAAGATAGCCTAAAGAGCTCCTGAAATGTCCCTCTAATGTGCTTTCCCACAGGTGTTGGTAGTAGCACATAGTTAAGTCTAGTTATGAAGGTGTTGTAAATAAGTGGAGCTACGTAATGGAAACATTTAAATTTAAGTGTGAGGTTGGGGAATTTCATGAAATTGTCAAAACTGAGCAGATTATACTTCTTTAGGACATTGATGAAATTTTCATGGTTTCTTGTCCAGATATTTTATCGTTCTGCTGTAAAGGGATGTTAGTGGTTTAATGGCGAAGGCTGATACCTGAGACCATGCGATTATAGCATGAGAGATGAGGGGGAAAAAAATCATTGCATGCATAAATGTTGGAGCTGTATTACATTTGAAGCAGTGTCCAATTTGCCTAAAGGTTTCAAGATTAGCCCTAAAAGTTCTTCCTAGCTTTTTTATGTGTTTGTAATACCATAGCTGAGTACACTGTAACATTCCAACAACTTGAGGAAGTGCACGATCAAACCTGAGAGCACAAACAGCGGTGATGTTGAGAGCAATAGAAACATTGAGGGTTCTAATTCACAAAGACTGGTTTGCGGCCGCTGATGGCACCATGAATTGCACATTATTTGTAATCGCTATATGTACCATCTTAAGGGCTAATTAACAAAGGATATTGAGCTACTGATATTGCAGTGCAACCATGCCCATAAAGTTTAGCAGGTGAGTGCAGTTTTTTTTTATACATGATTGCAATTATCCAAGTAGCAAGGTATAAATGCTCTAGAAAAAGATGTGTCGGTTGTGATGGGTAAAGCCCCGAATAACTCCCAAGTGATGTGTAGAGGTCGGAACAAGATGTGCCCTGACTGAGTCCATTCAGGTTGGGCTTGTGCTGTTTATTTTTTTTAAATTACTGACAGTAGTTTTCTGAAATGTTCCAGAGCCCATGTAGTAATGTCCTTTATACAATCATGTTGGTTTTTAATGCAACACTGCCTGAGGGGTCAAAGGTCAGGGACAGATGTTGGTTTCCAGCCTTGCCCCTCACATGGAGAGATTTCTCTGCATTCTCTAAATTGTCTAGATTCTCTAGATTGTCAAAATTGTGCATTGTAAAACGTTCTTAAACTGTAGGATTATATGCTCATGCAGTTTTCACAGTGTGGTTAACATAGCCCCATTCTTGCTTGTGAACAACTGAGCCTTTCCAGGACGCCCCTTACATACTCAATTATGATACAGTCATCTGTTACCAGATAACCTGTGCAATGTTTTTTGAGCTTATTGAGATTCTCAAATTTCCCAGTTTTTTGTTTGCATTGTCCCAACTTTTTTTTTAAATGCGGCATCAAATTCAGAATAAGCATGTTTCTACAAAAAATACTTGATGTTGATATGGTAATAACATTAACTATATTATCTCTGTACAGTTTTCAATTGATTATCAAAAAGGATAAGCATATTTTTGCATTCTGTCTTCTTTTTTTCCATTTATATAGTGCCCCAGCTTTTTTAGAATCTCTGTTGTATACCTACATTCAGATATTATATGTGAAGCCGATGGATCTTATTCATTTTCTATGAAGAGCAGGAGATCCGGCCAAACATAGCATGAAGGATACGACTCAGCTAATTGAGTGACCACTCGCTATTTCAGAATTTGTATAAGTACGACTCAATCTCAACTTCATGCATATGAGGTCTGTCCAGTGCAATGCACCAGGCCTAAAAGCTCAGATCAAAATGACACACTTGGCAACACAATCAGATATAAATCATATATATTGTACATTTTCTGTTATTCTTCGATTCCTGTCCAGAGACTATAGACGATGTAGCTAAATCTAGTACAGCTTAGAATTCTGTTACTACTTTGCATGTTTCTCTCCTCAGATCTTTTAAGAAATACATTTTACTGTACTCGTTCGCTGTAAAATGCGACCTTCTTTAGTTCCATCATGCAGAACTTGTTGGATCTCCAAGATTACACATTAATCTCAACCAAAAATGTTACTTAGCCACTGTTCAACATGATAATCACAAGTTTCTCCTCTGAGTTGAGATCCCTATCTTCTCCCATAATTCTAAAAATGCCGTTTTTTAATGAAAAAATATTGATTGTAATTGATATTGTCCTCATGCAGATAGTGCAAGTAATATTATCATTAGCTACTAGTGAAGGCAATACTGCTCATGTGACATTGCATGAAATGCTAAATTCAATAATAATAATAATAAAACAGTTACATTTTTGATATCAAAAAATTAAAGTGAACAACACAATGTAACTCCAAGTCTACAACCCACACAAGTGGCTCAGGTAGTGCAGCTCATCCAGGATGGCACATCAATGCGAGCTGTGGCAAGAAGGTTTGCTGTGTCCGTCAGTGTAGTGTCCAGAGCACGTGGAGGAGGCCGTAGGAGGGCAACAACCCAGCAGCAGGACCGCTACCTCTGCCTTTGTGAAGGAGGAACAGGAGGAGCACTGCCAGAGCCCTGCAACATGACCTCCAGCAGGCCACAAATGTGCATGTGTCTGCTCAAACGGTCAACAGACTCCATGAGGGTGGTCCACAGGTGGGGGTTGTGCTTACAGCCCAACAACGTGCAGGACGTTTGGCATTTGCCAGAGAACACCAAGATTGGCAAATTCGCCACTGGCGCCCTGTGCTCTTCACAGATGAAAGCAGGTTCACACTGAGCACAAGTGACAGACGTGACAGAGTCTGGAGACGCCGTGGAGGACGTTCTGCTGCCTGCAACATCCTCCAGCATGACCGGTTTGGCAGTGGGTCAGTAATGGTGTGGGGTGGCATTTCTTTGGTGGGCTGCACAGCCGTCCATGTGCTCGCCAGAGGTAGCCTGACTGCCATCAGGTACCAAGATGAGATCCTCAGACCCCTTGTGAGACCATCTGCTGGTGCGGTTGGCCCTGGGTTCCTCCTAATGCAAGACAATGCGAGATCTCATGTAGCTGGAGTGTGTCCACAGTACCTGCAAGACGAAGGCATTGATGCTATGGACTGGCCCGCCCCTTCCCCAGACCTGAATCCAATTGAGCACATCTGAGACATCATGTCTCGCTCCATCCACCAACGTTACGTTGCACCACAGACTGTCTAGGAGTTGGCGGATGCTTTAGTCCAGGTCTGGGAGGAGATCCCTCAGGAGACCACCCACCACCTCATCAGGAGCATGCCCAGGCGTTGTAGGGAGGTCATACAGGCACGTGGAGGCCACACACACTACCGAGCCTCATGCGTGTAGTGTGTTTTTCCACTTTCATTTTGAGTGTGACTCCAAATCCAGACCTCCATGGGTTAATTAACTTGATTTCCATTGATAATTCTTGTGTGATTTTGTTGTCAGCACATTCAACTATGTAAAGAACAAAGTATCTGATAAGAATATTTCATTCATTCAGATCTAGGATGTGTTATTTTAGTGTTCCCTTTATTTTTTTGTGCAATATATATATATAATATATTAATTTGATTATATAATATTAAACCCTCACATGTGAAAATGATTTCCTTGTGTTGGACAAAACTGTTGACTGTGAGAAAAAGTCTTTTCTTATCTTGGTAGGGAACATTTTTTGAATGCTCTCGACCATTCGTAAAATGCTCACTTAACCTAGGGAAGACCAAAAGAAGAAAACATTGGTGAAACCCAATCCCAAATCAATGAGTACCACTAAAGATAATAACAAAGTAAGAGGAAATGTGTTTATAAAATGCTGCCTGCATGGGGCCCATTGTGATGGTACATCTATTAATCAAGAAGCTCTACTGTAGCAACGAAATCCCTGAACTCACTGCAGTTAGTGTTATTGCTCAAGCTCATCAATTGCAACTAATTTGGTAGAGCAGGGTAGCGTTATTTATTTTTTCCAAAATGTACATAATTTGATTTAAATGGCAAGGCAGGTTAAGCCTTAACGTGCAACAGGTTGACTTAATAATGTAACGTTTGGAACGTTTGTGTTAATTTTGTCAAAGAAAATGTAAGTGTCTCAGCACACAACAAGGAGAGACGTAACGTTTTGTAATAATTTTGTGTCTGAGATAACTATTAGCGACGTTTGCTAGCCGCTAATACTTAGCCTGATTTTCACAGCTTAGCTAACATTAGATCGATATGGCTAACCGTCAGCTGGAAAATAATGAAAGCTCATAGGGGAGAAATAAAAACACTTCTCATAAACCTGATGCTGCTTTATGTCATTTTAGTCACCAGATAGGCCTTGATTACTGGCTAACCACAGTATTTTACGACACTGAGGTGACTATATAAATAATTAAAAATGTTAAAACACAATATATTTAAAACAAATGTAAATACTACATGTATAAAGCTATGTGTAAAAAGGGACTCACACTACATTGTGCAAGTAGCACAAATGCTATGAGAGGAGATGACATGAAACAGTATTTTCAGGTGCTGGATAAAAATGGACCCAAAAGGGCCCGTGAGGGGGACCTGGTGTATATCCAAAAAGTAAAATGAAACATTGGAAAATGAAGATGAAGACAAAGAAACATTTTAAATATATATACAACGCAGAGTGAAAAATGTTAATGTTCAATGCAAAGGAGCAACTAGGTGTAGGTGCTGCTGTATTGTTGTTGATGTTTATATTGTGTGTTTGTCATTGTTTTCTTTTCTGTGGGCAAATAACTTTTTTGTTGTCCCATGGCCAATCAAAGAAAATGTATCTTTGGATTTTGTGTATTGTATGCAACATTATCCTTTGCCAGTCACTACCTGTTCAAATGATGAACTGCACTGGTAGAGATGTAACAGGTGGTTTGTATATCATGCTACACGATTATCAACCTCTGTTGCACCAGTGATAGGGGCAAAAAAGTTAACATACAGCCCTGTGGAGGCTAAGGGCAAAGCAGCTGACTTGTATCTGCTGGCTGCAGAATGACAGTCGATGCATTTCCCCTCATTTAAAAGTTCTATAGATATAAGGATGCTGGTATGTAAGCATGTGCTTTAATTGTGCCTAAGCACAGCACACCTGGAACCACGACTGACTTGAGGTCACACTTCAACAATGCCAGCTGCATCAAAAGACACAGCAGAGCCTGCTGTGTGCCTAATGGCGGATATCTGAATGCACTGTCTTTAATTATGTGCTATCCTGGACCACCTACCTGGAAAAAAGTTTTGGACCTGACCACAATAAACATAGATCTGTCCCGGAAGTACTGCATTAAGGTTTTTCCATGAGCTGGTTGCATGGATGTTTAAAGAGAAGTGGTTACAGCGTTGGAGGCCCCATTCATAACTGAAAGGTGCTCCGTGACGCATAAAGCCAAAAAAATTCAACTTCCATGCATGGAATTACCTGGATCTTCTGTGGCTCTTCTGCATCTATTGGGCTCATAGAGGAAGACATTCTGCAGGCCCATCAAGCTAACTCTCAGTCCAGCGCTTCACTAACGTGAATAGCAATACAATTATTGAATCTTGCAGCTCTTCTACACTACACAAATGTTGTTGGACTGAATAAATCAAAGTCTCATAGTAAATTCAGTCATTAACCAGGGCTTGTGATACCTAAAAAAAGAAGTTTACATACTGATTTCTAAACATCTCTCTCCCAATGTATATCTATGGGGAAACAAGTATTTTTGGTGAAGGAGCTTCACTGTTATATCTCCACTGTTTGGACACTGTAAAAATTGTCTTCAAAGAGCAGCTCTTATCCTTGCCGATCAGCCAATGCACTTTAGCCATGCCGCACCAGAGAGTGTTCAGAAATGAGATGGCTCACTGATGAGTCGTTTCCTGTATTTGTATCACATGGGTTTCATTACTGCCACGCCCCTTTAGGAGACCAGTGGGAGGTTCTGTGTCTATTCATTCTCATGGGAGAAGAGAATGTGTGACATTTTTCAGATTGGCAAATCAGGTAAAAATTATTTTTGTCAAAAAAAATGATCTACCTTCCTTTTAGCACCATATAATGTAATAATTTCCTGATAATGTAATAACACCTGAAAATGTAATAAAAATTGCACTTAACTAGATCGAAAATTTAGTAAAACCCAATAATGTAATACAATATCCTGACTGATATTGTAATAACAAAAATGAACATAAATATTACATTTTCTGTCAAGTATTACATAATCTGTTTTTTTAAATCCTGAAAATTTAATAAATTCCCAGTAATGTACTAAGGTATTACTTTGTTGGTAAAATGCTATCACAATATCAGTCAGGATATTTAATGAAATTATTGGTGAAGGTATTACATTATTGGGTTTTATTACATTTTCATGCGTTATTACATTTTCAGGAAATTATTACATTATAAGGTGCTATAAGCCCCAAAGTGTGAGTGGGGTACATTGGTCAGAGTTAGTGATGATGTTGGTTGAGTTGGAGCGATGGCTCAAATACTTTTTTACGTGCACATGCATTGGTAAATTACATGCACCATTTTTTTTAACCTGGGTCAATATGAAATGTAGGCGTGGTTTGGTTAGGTGAATTTGTTTTTTTGATGTTTGGACTTTCAGACGAATTCCACAATCTTCTGGCAGGCTTTTTTCAGAACTGCAAAATAGGATATTGACTTGTGATAAAGGACAATCCTTGTGGATAGCTGTGCTCTGTAAGTCATCCTCTTACACATATAGAAACATGTGCTCAATCCATATTAATTTCAGGTGTAAAATATCAATTTATGGTAAGGTTCCACCCACATGGTCCATCCCATTGTTTAAACTTGGCCCATTCAGAGTACGGATACTGATACAGAACATTTAGTTGGTTGAACAGATAGCTGCTTGTTGTATAAAGTGAGTTAGAGGACCTCAGTGGAGCTCAGAATTTCTTTGCCTATCATCTTGTTTTGTTTGTGTTTGTGCAGAGGCCAACCCTTAATTTTAACTGCTACATGCCATATCATTTCCATTCCTCAACCATTAACCTTAGGATATTCTCATGTAGATCAAAATCATTTTACATCATGTAGAAAGTAGGTGTGGGGACATAAATTTGATGTTTTTGCTTTTATTTGCCATATTAGACATTAAAAATGTCTCCAGTAAACCAGTGTGAAGTACAGTATAAAGCTTCTGAATATGACGCACGCACACACACACACACACACACACTTAGGCTCGCATACTATGAGGTGTGATTCATGCTCTGACACACAGTATTACGTGCATGTGTGTCTCACAAACATATGTTTGATGTGGTCCAAACAGCTACACCTTAAAAGGTAAACCACATTAACAGTCAGCCTTGTTATCATGTATAACGATAATGTCATAGATTTCAAATCCACTTTCTGGTCCAGCCTCTCAGTTTGTGTGCCTTTAGTTTATTTGTTTCACTTCGGGTCTCTCTCTCTCTCTCTCTCTCTCTCTNNNCTCTCTCTCTCTCTCTCTCTCTCTGTGCTGGTAATTTGGGCAAGGGGGTTGTTGCATGTGACCCTTCCACCTGTCCTTACTCGGACTCTATTTCTGGGTCTCACACTGAACCTGACTGTGTCTCGCCTGGCAACAGTGCCTGTATATGTATGCAGTGTGTGTGTGTGTGTGTGTACATGTGTTATTCCAGTCTTGACTACAGCTGGACCATAGTTGTATAGACTCATATGGACTGGCTGTTACAGCAGAATATTGACCCAATTGAACAATTTTTCTGTAACATAGATTAAGCTAATGTTGGCATTAGCTTTTTCTTTTAATGAACATGTTGGTTTGAGGTATGTCCTTTTTAATCACATGCTGTATGTTGAATGATGTGGTTGGTGTCTGTTGTCAGTCTCATTTGTGTTTTGTTTTACTTTTTAATGCAAAGAACAGTTGGGCTGTGTACACTTAAGTCATGATTCCGCATTAGCCACAAGGAATGGGTATAAGAATTCTTGTAGCCCACGTGACTTATAACTTCAAGAATGACTTTCTTCTCTTTTTTTATGCGATAATTTTCTGAGTCCATCACAATGAGGCACCTTTGATATTACATTTCGACCTCATTATTCATAAAAGGTTAGTGATTATCAGCAGCTAAAGCCAGCTGTTTCTAAGTTTACACTGGCGTTGTGAAAACCCTTTTTCTTTATTATAAAACACATTTAACATGTGTGTGCAACCTTGACAAGTTCATGGACTTAATCTTACACCATGTGTTCAGGGTGTTTCAAAGATCTTCATACCAAGCAAAATTATACAAAGCTTGACGGGCAGGTGAAGGAGAATCAAAGCTCAAACATCCACTAACTAGCTTTTAGAGCTTTCCCTGATTGGTGTGATGAGACTTGGGCATTCTGAGCAGAGTCAAAAGTCATGGACCAAGACTTGATTGACAGTTAGAGAGAACATCAATGACAACATCAACACCCGAAACCGAGGTACAACCACCTGTTACCATGACTAGGGTGGGTTACCAAACTTGGTACTTTTTAAAGATACTTAACTAATTATATCCATAGTATCAGTTCACATTAAATTAATCAGTTCCTCATTTCGGTACCTGAGAGCCAATCTCGTAGAAAGAGTTGTGAGAGAGTGTTTTTTCACTGCATGTTAGCTGAATGATTAGAAAAAAAAACTGCTGAAAGTTCTCTACCACATATGCTGTCATTTATGGTCATGCTAACCTGTCCGTCCTTCCCTCCACACACGTGCACATTCAACCGGAACCATCACTCATTTTTGTTTTCTTGTATTTGTTGTCTCTTACCAAAACGAGCTACTGTTTTCCGCTGATCTGTGGCAGTGCGTGAAGCATATACGCAGTTCCAAATGAAACGGCGGTGGGTAGCAACAAAAATCTGTGGACATATTGTAAATATAGTGTACATATAAACGAGTAAAACCTTTTTAGGGTGGGCCTTTGTTTAGGTGGTTAAAATAAATTTTGTGTTAGTCCTAGTCTGCAGCAATGCATTCATTAATTTCACGCATGGAACATCTGGTTTTCAAAACTGGGAATGCACAGACTATCATCTACTGAAGGTAATGCTCACTTCAAAAAAATCTGGACTATCTCTTTAATACCAATAATCTTATTGTATATTTTTACTGAATATTGCTCGATACTGTTCATTATTTCAATCAGTTGGGGCACATTTGGTTGGCACAACAAATATGCTAGAAATTGAGAGTCTTATTACGCCAGAGAACCTGGGCGAGACCCACACGGTCACAAGAAGAACATGCAAACTCCATACAGAAGGGCCCTACACCTGATTCAACCCTTTTGCTGTGAAAGGACAATGCTAACCACTGCACCTCCATGTTGCACTCAATACCTGTGAACACATCAATCATTTTTTGGTGGTGAACATTCATCTTTAAAGGATTTCTATATATGAACCAAAATTATCTATAAAATATTTTGCTCTGTTTTCATTTTTTAACCTTAAACCTTCACTGGCTAGAAAATACCCTTGTCAGAACTTTTATTTTAAACTAACAGTACTCACTGATAACATGTAAACAATTGCTATTATAATAATTTAAGTTTTAAAGTATATTTTTTATAAAAGAAAAAGGTTGAATTGGATCCCAGATTTTTGTGAATTTTATAGGATATATAGAAAAAAACATTATCAGATATAAAAGAACTCAGAGATATATCCTAAGAAACCCTGTCTCACTTCCTACTTTTAAAAAAAAGGCGGAGCTGATTAAGGGGGGGCTCTAAATCAAAACAATAACAAACTAAGTACTTTGATGACATCATAACGTAGCATGTGATAATGTTTAATGTAATTAATGTGATTAAGTTCTAAGAATAATTACAACAATAATTAAAGCCGCAAGCAGAAATGAATGGGCCTTTGCACCTTCCAACATCAGGGATAGTGGGAGGATGATGGCTGACATGGCTGTTATTTCTGTGACCATCGGAGTGAGAAGAGTCCATGGTGCTGGAAGTGACGTATTGCAAATGCTGTTGGTGCAAGAGAGCACGCACTAAACGCACAATATTTTGTTGTATGTTAAGTGTAGACCACACAACTTAAAAAACTAATTGAAATGCATTCGTCACACAAAGCCTACTGACTGTTGCCTGTGTAGCGTTATGACTATGACTCAATATTGGCACTAAGATGTCCTCAGGCCTAGACTCTTATCAAGCATGAGAAATATGAGGCTGATGTACAATGTACATTTGAGTTATAACAATTTCTCTTCTTCAAGAAGAGTAAAGAAAAACAATTGTTTTTCTGTCATAACATTATTTAAAAAGACAAAGTTTCAAAAAAAGTCCAGAATGACAGTCAAAAGTGTGTTGGTATTATGATCAGAATGTGAATACTTAGATTTTCTTATCTTCAGTGTTTTATTGCATTATGCAAAGCACCTTGAATTGCCTTTTTGTATGAAATGTGCTATAAAAATAAACTTTTATGCATTTAAAATGAGCTTCACAGTGTTATGTATTATATCACTGATTCATCATAAAAGAGCAGTATGTGTATGATATACATACATACACTTGGGCAGTTTAATTTATGTTCTCAATGGTTTTATCTGTAACCAAGATGCAATCCATGCTTCGGGATTGAACTACAGTACATGAGTAAATGTCATCAGTTACATTTTACCACTGGGTAGTGGCAAGCATTTAAAAAAGTGGTGCATACCAATCCTTACTCATGATGAACAAAGTCTGATATGACACTTTCCTTCCAGTTTGCCAGTTTACTCTGCACTGTGCTCCTTGTGGCTGCAAGCCCCTACTGAAGTCAGCCACATGTCTGCTTTGATCCATTTAGAGTCACCTGCCACTTATTCTCACTGATCACTGAGGATGTTTAACAGAAGGGTCTAATGTGT
>CAFUXE010000335.1:190841-202904 GCA_903364295.1 Serranus cabrilla
GTCTGAGAGTTCAGAAGTATAGGGACTTAGGAATATGCCCATCTGTCAGTCAAAAGCCCCAACTCATTTGCTGTGGTGAGCTAACTGTTGATTGAAACTCGAAGTTTCCTGTTTTCTCTTCACAGTAAATAGGCTAAGTTAGTTAGTTATTATTTATTGTTAAGGTTAGTTTAAAAAGAAGTTTTTCAAGAGTTTGAAATAATGAAAAAATTCAGAGATTAAAACAATTTTATTCGAGTTCAACAGCAGGTAAGTAATAATAATAATAACAACAGGCAATCAGAGATGGCAGACTTCACCCCACAGCACCCTCTGTTGGCCAGAGGATGTATATGCAGTGGACACACAGACAGACAGACACAGCCGCCCAAAACAATACTAAGTAATAAAAGAGAAGCTGTGTTCACATGTGATTCAAACCTTTTGTCAGAAAGCTCCTGTAATGATTATGATGCTCTCCACCATCTGCAGTTGTCAAATTCAAGCAGGGCTGAAGTTTGGTTTATTGGATTTTGTTGCTGTCTGTAGCATTTACTAACCAGTTGTGTGTCCGCCCACTTTGGCTGCTATGTGCTCTACATCTTGTTCGTCAGGGAAGTTGCTAGTGTTCACCATTGGACAGAGATGTGAGAGCCCTTGTCCTTCAGTTGCACTCGTGAAATCAGTCAGTGCACCGGTAAATAAATCGTTATTGTTAGAAATTGTTATTTTTTGACGCTTAATAAATGCCACCGCAAACCTGTGCCCAGGTGTAGGTGTAGATGGGGGGTGGGGCTTTAGAATCATAATGGCGGGCTCAGTGGTAGATGATTGGCAGCCATCGCGATGGACAACAGCTGTTATATGTTGCTTAATCAGTGATGGCCTACCTTGCGTCATTTATGCCACCTACTGATTCAAATTCTGCTAATTATGACTGTGGAAAACAGTAGTATTTTTTTTAAATGCTAGAGTGTTGCTTTCAGCAGCATCACAGCTTGAAACGAAGGAACAACCTTAAAATGCTGTTGAAGCAAGTGCTATGTGACTTGTTGCAGCATTTGACACTTGATTCCAGCATTCTGTGTGACGTGTTGGATACTGAGTTACTTATCAGTCTAATGAAAGGTTCTATTTCTCCAGCTTTTTCTGCTGACATAAAGGGACCAGTTGTGTTCCTTAAAAGTGCTTTCTCTGGGTCACATCATTCATAGTGATCTCTATTCAATGTTATGCAGTGAAGCTCACTGTCTGTCCTCCAGATGCTGAGTTCTCAACAACATTGCATGCTTGATGTGAAACTGGATATCGGTAATTAAGGTTTTGAGTATGATACCGTGGAACTTGCACACTGATTTCCTTAGATGTATATGAATTGTGAAAGATTTTTGAGTTTGATGCGTTTTATTTTTCTATTTGTGGCAAAAACTCTCAATACAAGATGAAGAGAAAAGAGCAAGGATAGTTAGAGCTGCTGATAAAGTAGCTGTGGGATTATCACGATATTTTACAGGTCTGTTTCAGGAGTTCTGTGCTCCTGTTTGATAGATCTTATTTCTGCAGGTGGAGTAATTTCTTCACAACCACTTTATTTAAAAATTCTGGACAAATTTTCATCAAAAGAATGGTTGATGGACGTGGGATCACTGCTCTTTGACAATTGCTGGAAACACTTCGCTGCTGTTCTACCTGGCTCATGAGTCCTCCGGAGCGGAAGCTAACGGCTCACAGCCGGACAAGTGGTTCTTAATGCATGGAGACATTTGCGTAGGCTTTGAAGGCCTACAAACGTGGCATCGAGATGCACCTCACACATTTGTTTGGTAGCCTCTAGATGTGTGATAGACGAAATATGCTGCCTGTTTACCAAGAGGTTAAAGGCTGCTGGAGCATTCGGAGCATCTTGCATGCAGCTCCATTCTCCACTTTCTTGAGCAGCTACGGCCTAACAAGTGTGCAATTCACTTATTAATGTTTAGAAAAACCTGTTTCACATTTTAGGTGATTAAATTTGCGCAGGGAATCAAACCTGTATTGACAGACAAAAGTTTTGTCTTCAGTGTGTAAACGTGTGACAATTTTAGAATAAATATACAGATTCAGTTTGCAAAGGCCAACGGCATCAGTTCATATTTCTCTCTCCCTACCACCCTGAAAACATTGTCGCCGGTCTGCTGGCATGGCAGTGCATAAGCGTCTACTTACATTGATGGTAGATTGGGGTGGATAAGTTGGTCTCTAGAGATTGGCTGGTGAACATTGAATCCCCATTCGCCACAGGAATCTGTTAGAATGGAGGCACTGTCAGGCTGAAGATGCAAACTAAAGATCACAATCCTGTCTGATATCAGGTAAGGTCAGTGGGGCTCCAGCAATGATTCCTACATTGATCACCCAGTCACAGGCATTGTATAGCCAGATGGGCCCCATCTCCATCAGTAGAGCTGTGTGGTTTACATGTAGGCATGCTCCCTCCAGTGTATTTGACTTGTGTGTGTGACAGGTAATAGCACTCTATTAGCAGCTGTACACTGAGTTTGATCACTTGTGATGTTACTGCACTGCTGGGTCTACGGTTACCTCTTTGTCCAGCTGGTCCTAGTAGAACATCACTCATCTTTATTGTATTGGAGACGCAGCTAAAGTCCATTGTTTCTTATTGAATAGGTCTTGTGACTGGGCTCTGTGTTTATCTGGTCAGTAGACATTTGTTCCAATATCAACCAGTTGCCAAGCACATGTGCCATGTGCAGCCAGGTTACAATGTGTTGACACAGAAGATGTTTCAGCAGTGTTTTTCAGTTGACCATCTCACGAAGGTCTGACAGGTCTATCTTTTTTCAAACTATAAAGCTGTATACATAGGCAGCGTCTAGGTTCGACTTTTACGAATGCTATGTGTGCATTAACATAATCCAAAGCATGTTCAAGTCTGCTTGAAGTCTTGGGTTTTACACTACATTATTTGACACATTGCTTGTGTAAACATGTACTTGTCAAAATGGAAAGGGGGGTAAGGAAAGAAATGCATATGATGATGATGATGTTATATAATTAGAACCAATTCAATTCAAAAGTTAGACTACAAAAAGTGCAATATGATCCCTTACTAAAGCCGGCACTTTGCATCCTATACATACAACTGATTTTAAATAATATAATAACAGCAATCCTTAATTTAGCCTCAAAAGAAGGAATCGGAAAATGGCTAAACTCAGGCAATTAAACAACAATGTCTGACAAATAAAAACACTTTTGGACATTTCAGAGGGTGCAGCAAACATTGTTAAGCCACATAAAATAAATTCCTGCCATTTTACATCACCAAGGCAGCTGACACAGACCTGTATAAACAACAAAAACTCCACAACGCACACATTACAGCAAAAGTAGCACAGTGCAGTTTTTGCACATGTAGTGCATACAGAAGAAACTATACTATGTTGCCGAGCAACATTGATGTTGACAGAGAGAGAGAGAGAGTTACAACCATCACAGTGAGTTTGTTATTGTACTCACCTGTCTGAAAAACATTCTGTGAGCCTTGAGCACCATACATCCTCCTCTCCTGCTCTGCGTTCAACTTTTAACATTCTCCATGCATGGAACCAGTCCCCTCAATCTGTCTGTCCCACTATAACCAGTCTACTCAGCCTTTCTGCAGTCACTTCAGGGGTTATTATCACACAAAAAGTCCGCACCACACTGTAGTTAAAAGTTCCTCAGTGAATGCTGAAGTCACAGCTGTAGGGTTCACAATGAGCATATTAGCATTTAGTTTGTTAGCCAGACCCAGCATGCACCTGTTGGTGACGCAACATCATGGGTGTGTTGGATTTAGGTCAGTTTGCCTGCTCTCCGGGTGCTGCATGATGTACTGATTAATTAAGGTAGGTAGCGACTGTAGGACACACCAGCAGCATACTCTATGCTGCAGATGCTGATTTATCTCCTCTGTATTGTTCCATTTTTTTTCATTCAATTTTTTTTTAATATTATTTGAACTACTTAGGTCAAATAAAATTAGAGATTTGTTAAATTATTCATAAGTATGCAAAAAACACATTCGTAAGAGTAAGAAGTGTAAATGAAATCCATTCTTTGAACCCTTGACTATATAAAGAATGACAGCGTGTCTTCCACTTTTTCCCACTGCAACAGTCAAACCAAAATATTTCTGATTAAGGTGCTGTCATCTTGCACTGGTGACATCATTTGGAGCCAGAGTTTGTACAGTATTGACAAATAATGGAGCCACAGTTTGAAGTACCTGCCCACACAACTGCCCAACCAATCAGGAGTCATTGCATTGCATTGTTAATGCAAGAAATGTTTTACAGAGTGCACAGCTGGCTTTTTTTTTTTACGATAAATAAAAGCAGTACCAGGCAAATACATTTAAGGCCTTTATTTTAGATAAAAGAAAAAAGAAACCTTAGAATGAAATAAGTAAAAAAGTGCAAACAGAGCTGAACAATCTTTTTCTCTCTTAAATTAAAGAGGTCCCAGCCTAAAGAATTGAGGGCTTACACTTCAAGTAAAAAAGTCAACATCTTCAGAAAACAATACATAAAAACTGGCTCTTCTACAAAAAAAAACAAGTGCAAACAGAGCATTGACTAAACATCTTTCTCTTCTTTTTTCTTAGATTAAAGAGGTAAAAACTGCAGGCCTACTTTTCAAGTAAAAAAAAATCAAAGTCATTCGTTTGCACGTTGCTGGGCAGTAAATGAATGCGTGATGAGTCGGTAGATCTGTCATACCGGGCTTGAATTGTTCTGTTATTTTGCTTGGCGACTTCAGGGGATTAATTACAACTAAGACAAAAAGAGGTTCATAACATGGAGAGCATTTCTTAAAGTTCTTTTAATGTTCTTGTTCATTATACCGTCGCTTTCACGAATTTGCCCACGATGTGTCCACAAATGGAACCACACACCATATTGGGATCTCCACCATATTTCGCTGTGGGTGCATCTGCCATCAAAACTTTCTCCAGCTTTTCTGAAATAAACCTGACGGTGCTGACTGAAGAGTTCAAACCCATCCAGAGTACCTTCATCCAGTCATCAGCAGTACAGTGTTTGTGCTCGCTGGCAAATCTGAAGCATTTCTGGATGTTTGCAGGCCTCAATAATGGCTTCTTAGCAGCTGTTCTTCTCTTTAAGCCTTGTTCGGTCAGTCGTCTGCTTATTGTCATTCTGGAGACTTTCTCAGACTGATGTAGAAGAATTCATCTCTGCCTGAAGATCAGCAGTGGTCTTCCTTCTTTCTCTGGTACTTAAAATAATTTGCTTCAGTTAACTTTGGTTTCCTTGACTCCAAAGCATACTTGACCACACTGTAAAAATACTTTATCTTTCTCTATTTGTCTCAGAGACCATCCAGCACCATGAAGTGCTTTAATGCGGACTCTTTCTTTGCAGTGAGCTCTCCGCGTTCTACCATTTTGAATAGGTATGAGGAATTTCAAACTGAATTCACCTTTTGGTACCCAAATTTGAGCTGGCTCACTGGGATTCTCTGAGAAGTCAGAAATTAATCAAACATGTTGTTGTTACACATAACACCAATAAAACACATTTTTCTTACCAACAGAAATATGAAGCCGTTAAATCCAGCAATCCTCCATTCCTCTCTAGCAGGTTAACAGTGATAGGGCCTAAAGCAACTTCCCAAAACACGCCTCTCCACGGCTTGTTTGATCGTCACCCCTGTGTAAACCCTCATGTTGGTGTGTTCGAGACTTGCCACATGTTGGCTTATATGTAAGTTAGTCCACTCAAACAGAAAAAAATGGCTGCCACGCTGACCATTCTGTTGATTAACTTGATTCAAGTTGATTCAAAATGTTCCCTCTATCCATAACTCAAATTCTATGGCTCTAACACACTAATACATCTAAGAACCTGGTCCGACTTGGTTTTAAAATGCATCTTGGGCGATAGGATCACAAGTGGAAAGATGAGACATATCGCCATTTACACCTGTGGGTATCATGCATCTCCAAGGTTGTCCAGCTCACAATTTGTGTTCGGACTTCGTTGCTAACTACGCAACCTCAGCTAGAAGTTGAAATTGCCCTGCGGACATGTTAGGTAACAACGACAATTTGAGTCGCTCATTGCCATCTTGCTAGCAATACCCTCATAAACAGCCCAGTAATTAAATGAGTCATCAAATTTTCTTTCAACTAAATCTTCTTCCCAAATTGAGATTAGACATTTGGTTTCACTTCCACCCCACCATGTACATCACTGCTCCTATATTGTCCTGTTACATCCTTGGCGGCCTCAGAACGTATCTGCATTTACATTACAAAATATATGTGGTCAAATGCAAAAACGACCACTTGATTCCCAAAAAGTTGTTGGTGTTGCTGTGAAAAAATTAATGATTGAAAACAGAATGCAATCCTTTACATTCTTTTGCAACTTGCATTAAATTGAATACAGTACAGTACAGTATGATTAACATGGCGTCCCAACATTTTTTTGAATCTGAGTTGTAACAATCCCTCCAATCCAAATGTGTTTTTTAACATCATAGGATTTTGACTTTGAAGATAAAGACTGATATGCAGTTTATCAACCACTGATCTGTTCATGTGCACAAACAGCCATTGTAGACTTGTTAACTGTTAGCTATATGAATCACTTTGTACCCCAGACTGTCACTCTGAGTGGGTTTGCATGGTCACTAGTGTCCTGGTTTTAAATGTATTCAGGATCAGGAATTGCGTCAACCGAATACTTTCCATCATTGGCAGATATTTTTTAATGATGACATAAACTATTTAAGACCGTCTATCATGACAAATAAGAAAACTGAGGTGATCTGCCTGTCCAGCGAGTTGCATGTGCATTTTGATACTCTTGATCACATGTACATAACCTCGTTGTCTGGCTGGCTCCAGCTAGCCCTTTGGCCTGCACTGGGTGCTTGTAAATGTTGGTGTTGTTCAAGTGGGGTTGGTGATGTGGACAGTGAAGGACACGCTTGCCCACCTCTTTTCTGTTTATTTTCTTTGGGCATTGTGGTGTCTTATAATTTAAAAAAATTAAAATGACAGATAACAATAGATAACATTTTTTTCATTGAATTTTTATGAACCTGTCCATCAAAATGACGGACAACTGAAAAGTCTAAGGGAACCTCTTTCAATGATATGATGTTAACACTAGAAACCTGCTTATTTGTGTCCTGGTAGATTCTACCAGTATCCAGGTTTCCGATCATTCTTCTGCAGTTGGCTTTTGGCGTTTTGAAGGTAACATATCCAGGTTTCTGAAACACTGAACCAGGATACTCCAAAAAAGATCATAGCCAGGTTACCTGTGCACATGTAAACACACTCACTGGGACAGAAATGACTGCATTGTATTTACAAGTTGACAAGCTGATTGTAAAAACCTGATGTCATGCGAAGCATTTACCTGGGACATCAACAGTGAGCAGGAGTCTGTGTCTCCATTCAACACATTGTGTAGGTGGCTTTTGATGTTGTTAGTCTGTGATGTAGGTGAGAACCTGAAGCAGCAGGAACCATTCCTTATATTACTCATTTGATATGTGTTGTGGATTCATTCAACCTCTCACTGTGTGTGTGACATGTTGCTGTTGTGTACTCACTTACACAGTTGTGCTTGTTCAAACACATTGTGTTCAGATCAGATGTTTTCTCTGTTGTTTCTGTGGAATTAGTCGTTTCTGGAGCTATCCCCAGTTCTGTGAATACATGCAGAGCCTCAATGGAGTAAAGCAATAGCAGAGCCCATTAGAGGGCGTAGCATGCATGTAACAGGAGGGAATGTGTTGTTGAGCGAGGTCATATGTCTGTAAAAAAAAAAAAATAGTTCACAGGGTTTAATGCCCCACTTTTCATGGAGTTGTTATCACAATTTTAGCAAATAATGCAACATATAAATACTTTAAATTAAATTTCTGAGAATGTAATTTGTATTTTACTGTCAGTGAGCCCACTGTTATTGGATCCGGTCTTGTCTTGATCATGAAACTACTCAGACTTGGACGTTTAAATAGATTTATGTGTACACACTAAGAGACCCCTTTTCAAGGCAGTGTTGCACAACTATTGGTTCACTCTGATGGACTCTGGTACAAGCACGGTGTGATCAGTATTGTTTTTCATCTTGTAGCAACTTGTTGTGAGCAGGAAGTGTTAGTTTGAAGCTGTGCTGTGTGTTGCTGTGCTGCCTGGAGTGACTCCTCAATGTTGCCCTAAATATTGTTACATCATTGTGCATCAACACAAGACTGATGGAGAGATGAAACAGTCTGCAGAAAAAGAGAAATTGTCTCTTACTGAGCAGTCACCTGATTGAGGTCAGGACGGATGGAAGATGGGAGCGAGGGATGATGGATAGATAAACAGAAGAGAGAAACGGATCCAGAGGTAGAGGGGTTTGAGAAAGCAGGAAGGATGATGAAGGAAAGGGGGAGGAGAGAGCGGCTGGTAGGGTGGGTTGGGTTGCTAGGGGAGAGTATGTCAGACTGCTGCTGCTGAGAGCCAGGCCTGCTATTGGAAGCTACTTGCTTAGCAGGAGAGAGGCGGAAGAGGAGAGAGAGAAGTAGCTAATGAGTATTGTAGGCTGGTTGCTGAGACAGCACTGGGTTTATTTATAGAGTGCTGGCCAGCCAGCCCTTAGATACCAACAGCGAATCAGCTGACAGAGAAAGAGGGGGCCCCGACCAATGGCAGTGCAAGAGGGGGGATGCCAGATTGAGGAAGTGCTGTGAGTGCCTCTCAGTCTCTTAAAGAGACGGTGCAGATTTCTCAGTACTAGGCAGATATTCTCTCTCTCCAGCAGTGTCATATCTGTAAGCAGGCCAGGACCCAGAGCACCACAACAGTCCCAGTGACAGTGATTGGATTACTTTCTCCACCTTATCACACAACACAACACACAGCAGTTCAACGCTGCTGAGTGTTTTTAACTTCACAAAAAGATCCTCGTTTAGCCACAGTGCTCTATTTGAAATCTCAGGGAGCTGTTTGGAAAGGGATGTTGAGCACTGAATATGAAAACTGTCTTCACTGTGTATGGCAGATAATAGTGGCGAGGAGCCTATAATTACAAAAGTTATTCTTACATGTTCACTAAAACTGTCTGCCCTGAATTATGTTATAGTGGTAAAAAAAAATGGCACTGAAATCTCTTTTACTTGTGGTGCTGTTCAGAGAGCACAAGAGCTCACTGTTAATGGTTGGCCATCTAATAACCCAGTACAGCGTGCTTTATCTGCGCTGACCTGCATGGTGGTGGGTCCACCCATGCTGGACTGTTCCATCCTCCAGGCTGGGCCTTGCTCTAAACTGATTGGTTAATACCTGTGGTGGTTGTGTTAGGGCAAAGATTGAAACCAGCATTTCTAAACGTCTGGCTGGTTCGTTTCTCAGTACTTGGTAACTTGTAACTGAGTTTCTACTTTCATCAAATTGAATTGAGTAGCTCTGCTGTTTTATGATATGCTTCTCATCCTGCTCCCAATGCTAAAATAAAAGCTATAACCATCGAGAAATATATTTATAACACAATATAATGACATTTCTGCCTTTAGCTGGTTGGTGACATTTATTCTTCATAAGTAGGTCCAACTGTTATTTACAACATGGTTGATGATGTGTTGCATTAACACAAACCTCATCATTCATTGTTGGTGGGTAAAAAAAAAGGCACATGCATTGCTTTAAAACAACCAAAGAGTGTTTCTAATTTCCACTTTATGCCACACCTCTCGTTTAATATTACCGCCTCTTATATGAAAAGCTCATTCTTGACCAGAGCATTGAATGAATTTAAGTGAGTGCTATACAAAAGATATACCACACCTTCCACCAAACTTTCTGTGCCGAGGCAATCAGTGAGACCACGGATGAAGACCATGTTCAGGGACAGGTTATGATCTACAGGCTAGAACAGGGTAGAACATGTAAGGGGCTGGCATGTAACCATCCATCAGTTCTCTGTGTGACAGCACATGGTTAATAATGTGTTTAAACTGTGCTAAACGTCAGCTACATCCAGTACAAATGTGGAGATCAGATCTCTCCAGTGAGTATAGGTGTATAATACTGTCATTCTCTGCAGTAGGCTACAATATATGTTTAAGCAGTCCATGCTACAAAACTGTCATGTCATACAGCTGTCAATGTTACAAGAAATAATGGAGCCATTCATAAAATACTTGACAGTGAGTTGGTGCGCCTGCTGATATGTTAGATATTGTAGCTGGTACAAATCAAAATGGACATTTTGTTATTTATTGTGAAGCACTTAATGCTGGTATTCCTTCTGTGTTGTTGATGTTTCCCACCTTGCAGAACAGAGACACCACCACCATTCAGAGAGAGAGCTCATCAGGTACTCAGAACAGCGACCTTCATTCTTCTCCTCTCAGTCCAGTAACTGAACTGGAGGAGAAGATATGGTCAGCACTGAGCCACTCCCTGTCCGTTGTAAATCAAACCAACATTAATTATGCAGCGAGCCTGGCTGTATTCTAACCCACATGTCCTGTTTTGGTCGATAGATCACTTGCTTTGTGAGGATACAGTAGGTGCTTAGCTGAGCTCACAAAACTTCAGTTTCAACAGTTGGAAGATCATTTGACATGAATGATAGCAAAGAGTCAGGCCAACAGTTAGCTTAGCATCTGCTCACTTGCCCTTTAGCCATGATGATCACAAGACCTCCCTGGTGTGTGATTGACATCCATCGTCCCCAGCACTTTACATTGAAAGGTCAAAGAGCAGCTGATACTGCACACTGATTGGCTGATGGAATATCTATGTGGCGGGTGTTCCCACCTCCTATAGAAAGATGCAGAAATGCTGTTTGTGCGTGTGTGTTTGCTTTGACAGGATGAGACTGACAGATGTAAAACTCAACAGCCGTCATATTGTTGTGCTGTCCACCAGCTGTAGCTTTTGGAGTGTGTCCGGCAGCTCGGCCCAGTGTTGGCCCACATCTCAGTCAGTTGAGAATGCTGAACTGGCATCAGAAGAAGTTGGTAGAGAGCTCTTTGATTGGCTGCTGTAAATCACCGTTTCACCAATTTAATGCAGGGTTTTGAACCCAGCATTTTTCTCCCTCCACTAGCAAAACACCACAAGTGGACAAAACTGGCCTGGACACATTAGCCAATTTCGTAGAAGCTGTGTCTCTCTTCACCGCTGCCTTTACCAGGCAAATACTACTCAATGCCTTTCAACAACTGTTGTTCATGTTGTGCTTCCTGCTCTAATGTTATACAGTTACACTAAGTGTCGAGCAGCATTTCAGGCAGAACTGCAAAAAAAAAATGCTTAATTCTGAGACTGGACTGTGAGATCAAACACAAGGCTGACATAAGTAATCTAGTGTTTGTAATAATGTCTGTGTGGATCAACAGGACTGAAGCAACCTCTTACCTAGTTTTATTTGCCAACAACATAATCAACCTTGTGAAAGCTGTCTCTTCATAACTGGACACCTCAACTTACTACCTTCATAAACACACACAGGGAATGAAATCTGAGGTGTTCTAAACAGTACGCAACACATGATAATACTTCAATTTAGTGTTTGGTGCAGTGTGTCCCGTAAAGAGTGTTATTGTTTGCTTTAATTAAAGCTGAACCAACACTGCAGCATGACATATCGGCCACTTTCAGATTATATTGGATACATCATCAGTATTGTACCAGTAGTGTGTATGTTGGCTGATAAGTAACAGGAGATGTCAGTCCAGAAATGTCAAAGGTGTGATTGAGGTCATTTAGAAACACTGTGCCCATGTTTATTTTTACACTGTAAAACATCCTGCTCAGTACATATCTTGCAGATCACCTTTCAGCTCTTTGATGACCAAATTGAAGGGATCCTTATCAGACTTGTTAATGTTACATGTTGATAATAGTTTTTTTCAGTTGGAAATGTGTAGTAGTTATGAGAGAATGTATGGCCAACATGGAAAGTCATTTTCAGAGGCTGGTGTGATGGCCATGTGGTTTTTGATCAATTGTAGTGTGATACCAGAAGAGCAATGGTCGTGGTGTTGTTCCAATGATGGAGGCAGAGA
>CAFUXE010000335.1:210924-227168 GCA_903364295.1 Serranus cabrilla
CATTTTAAAGTGTGAATGTGGTGAAAGCAGAGGCCATGACTTATCTCTGTACCCAGTAAAGAGCCAAAACACAGCAGCTGTTGATTAGCGAAAGTCAATTTTGGTCAGATTTATTTGTGCAATGTCCACACTCCTGTCCCTGGACTCTTTGTCAGCATCAGTGTGGTAACTGGCTACCTATTTCCTGTGGTTACTACAAAATATCATCATCATCATCATTGTCCTCTCTGTCCTCCTCCAGATCTGATCCTGCGCATGCTGGACTATGACCCTAAAAGCCGTATCACGCCATTCTACGCCCTGCAGCACAATTTCTTCAAGAAGACGACAGATGAAGGAACCAACACCAGTTCATCTACATCCACCTCTCCTGCCATGGACCACTCCCATTCAACCTCCACTACTAGCTCTGTTTCTAGCTCTGGTAAAATACACACTCACCAGCTCTTTTCTCTTCTCCCTCTAACAGCTCTGTGAAAAGTGTCGCGCTGGATTTTTTTAAGTTCTTTGTGTACCCCACTGATGTGCCAGAAAATAGGTCAGGCTGTTAGAGTGTCACAGGTGCCATGAAACAGGGAAGAAAGAGGGGAGCATGTCAATTAACAGCCATGTAGTCCAGTGAAGGGGGAAGCTGGTGTTTGAACTTCCTGCCTGAGAAGTCCAGTTGCTGCCTGTTGACCACCTCTGCAGGGATCTCATCACTTTGAATCCACTTTGAGGATTCCTTTTTACTGTTTTTTTCCGGTTGAAGTTCACTCGTGCTGTTTCAAATCAAAGGCTCATGTATGAATTCAAATGCAAAACAAACAGACTGTAAGATGTTTCGTTTCTGTCCTGACAAGAACTAAAAATGCTCATCTTCCACTAGCACTTGGTGCAGTTAAGTTCAGCGGGACTACAGTCTGTAATTGGGAGACACGTTTTCTCCAGTGTGTCCACTGTAATCCTGCAGGAGGGCACATCACCCAAACTGTGCGAACAGTGACTTACCTTGTCAGTTTGCACGTCTACAACGTACCACAACTGAGTTTATTCACCAACACAAATCAGACAGGACAGAATGAATGAACTGTGAGGTTAATGTGGGTGTGTTTTGTTTCCAGGTGGCTCCAGTGGTTCTTCCAATGACAACCGCAACTACCGCTACAGTAACCGCTACTACAACTCTGCTGTTACACATTCAGACTATGAGATGACCAGCCCTCAGGTACACACAGATCTGCATCACTCACAAGCTTTACATGCACACGGCTGTGAGTCACATCCTGACTCTTATCTATTTACATGGAGTAATTCCAACAAATCAACAAAATCCCCGATCTACCGAGTGGGCAACTGAAACACCGCTCTCTCTCTCGTGTTTTGAAAACGTGTCATTAACTAGGTGAGAGTTGGATGACCTCATTTTCTGGGTCTTTATATTGGGAAAGGGAAGTGAGTTGTATCCGAGGTTTTGACAGCCATTCCTAACCTTAACCATTTTAGGTCAATGCCGAACCTCAATCATTTCTGAGAGTTTCGCTGTTCAAGCGTTAACATCTAGAGATCCTACGAGGTTTGATTGGAGCAGGACTGGTACTGTGAATGTGTCTCACTTCTGTGTCCCCCCCTCTCTCCCCCCACCAGGCTCCCTCCCAGCAGCAGATGAGGATGTGGCCAGGCAGTGATGGTGGAGGTGGGGGTCAGGACCCAGCATACACCCAGTTGCTGCTCCACAAGCCGGCTGCCTCCCAACAACACCAGCGCCACTTCCTGGACCCGCCCCACCACCCACACCCAACTTACTCCCACCACGGGAACGGTGGGCGTGGCCTGCGGCAGGGCGGACAGACGGGCATCGGTGGAGGGGGGGGCCAGCAGGGATCCTCGCCCCAGATGAGTGACAGCATGGATGTGGGCGTGTCCCTAGGGCTGCACCACCTGGGGGCGGTGTCTTCCATGGAGGCCTCTCAGTTTGGCTCTGCCTCCCTGCCCCTCGCTCTGCCAATCGGACTGTCTGCCTTCCGGACTCGGACGGCCCCCACCGCCCCAGGGCCACAAGCCCCGCCCCCTGAGGACTACTACCCTGCCTCCAACAACAATAACCCCGCTGCGGGGGGCAGAGGGAGGCCGGACTCAGACGAGGGGCCAGCCAACTCTTGATAAAACCTGAACCATGCCCTAAAGCCATACAATTTTAACTACAACTACTACAACTACACACATACAGCCAGAGTTCAGAGACAAAGAGGTGAACTTTGTGCTGCAGGAGACAGTTTGTACTGCATGAGAGGAGGAGGAGAAAGGAGGAAGATGCTGGGAAAACTCTCCTTTATCATCCTGTTTTAGTTTGTTGTCTTTTGTTGCGACTGTAATTGGAAAGGAATGATTGTGACAAGTTTGTTTTTATTAATATTATTATTATTGTTGTTTAATATTATTTGATTTTTCTCGGGTTTGAGGAGTTGTGTGTTCTACTTGGTTGTTGTTTAAGCCTGGAGAGGAGGAGGAGGATGAAGAGGAAAGAGAGAGGAGCCATGCTTTTCCATTTTACTGCATAAGTGGAAGATCACATGTTCTCACTGGTTAGTTATGACATTAATATATTCATATTTACAGTCCCTAGAGACGAGCAGTCTTAACACACACCTGCACACACACACACACACACGTACATATATACTGCTGCATCAAGAAGACAGAAGCTGGTTTCAACATATGTGTGATTCAGGACTCATGGATTCTCTCTCCTGTCTGTGTTAAACTCACTTTTTCTTAGAGTTTGTGTCCTCCCTCTGTTGCTCTCCGCCTGCTCGTGACAGAGTACGGAGAGAGGGAGGGAGGTGGAGGGAGGAGAAGGTGGCAGGACACTGATGCCTTCCTGGCGCTCGTAGGGATCTCCTTCTCCTCCTCATCCTCTCCCTCCCCCCTGCGTTCTTCTTCCTCTCCTCCTTCTCCTGTTGTGTTTCTCCTCCAGACAGCTCCTCCTCTCTGTGCTGCTAATCACCATGACAACTGGTCCGGATTGCTGCTAAAGATCCAACACAGATCAATAAAGAAATAAAAAGAAATAGAAACAGAAATAAAAAAAAACTTTTTAACCCTTCTGCTTAAGAGAAAAGGATAAAGTAAGAACCACTGCATCTCAATGTATTTATTACTATTTAACAAGAAAAAACAAACTGAAAGTAACCCTTTTTTCTGCTCTTCTTTGTTTGGTTGCCTTCTTTCTGCAGGTGAGCTCTGATTGGCTATTGTAACAGTGACAGTAACTGGTGACATGGGAATGCCACCGGTTGTGGGGGCTGGGTGGAGGGGAGGGGTTTGGGGCAAAATAAAGTTGGATATATAATAAGAATAAAGAGTATACTTTTGCACACCAAAGTCAAACAAACATCAGATCTCCGCTTTTCTTCCTACTAATCTGATCCACCACCTCATGACCTCATGCCTCGTCAGGATGAAGCTCTGCAGGTCACACGGTATGCTCCGATGCTCCGTTTCTCCTACAGGACCCATGCAGAGCTTGGATCATGGAAAACTAAAAAAGTTTAATATTCATTAAATAAATAATGCGAAAATAAATACATACAGAATATACCATGAACCATGATTGGCTGTTGCTTTGGTCTCAATGAGCCGACAGCCAACCAGAAACTCAAAACTGATGAAAAGTGAAAAAATAAAATAAAATGGTCACTCACTGATTAAACTGAACAAAATAACAGTTCAAAAATAATGAGCTGAGCTTTAAAATTAATTTCATAGTAATTCACAATTTTTTTCAAATTCAAAACTTTTGCAGTGATTGCATCAGTAATCTAAAATTGATGTTCATATTTTGTTTGTAAATTTTCACATTTCAGAAGAACCAAAAATCCTTAACATTCAATGACTTTAAGATGCAAACGATTATTTACAAATGACACTCTTTTGGTGGATTTTGCAACAACTGCACTGTGTTTTGCATTATGCTAATCCCAGATTTCCTCTTGAAATCCGCTGTGGGAGACAAACACCAGTGCAGCGACAGCAGCATAGTTCATCACACTGGGAGCATGGTGACTGGTTTAGGAGATAATCTGCTGATAGAAAAATATGTCCAAAGTGACAGCAAGTAACATGCCTCCATTATTATTCAGGACATAATTGGCTGAGACCGATCATGAATTTCCAAAACGTGTGTGCATGTTTCAGTAGAACGCCACTGACCTGAATATTAGTGTTTTATGTTGTAAAATGATTTAAATTAGTTTGGGACTGTGGGATAGATTTCATTCCAGACCAGGGGCCTGAACCAGGAGAGATTAGTGGATTTACAAGCTATCTTTGATCTTAACTCAGGTTCACTTGTATCACATGCTGACTCACTTTTGTCTGATGTGAGAATCAGATCCAAACCTGTCAGCAGTGGACCATCACATCTGATCACTGGGACATGGACAGGTCCACTAGGTTTACAATAAAGTAACCAGTAATAACAAGCAGTAGATGTTTAGATAGCTCAATAAAATCACTTAAGAAACAGTGAATCACCAGCAGAGGTAAAGATAACCACACATACATGTGGATGATAACCACAGCTCCATGTTCAGTGTACCAAGGATTCCTGTCAGTGTTGATGCTTTGCGTCCACCACTGAAGTTCAGACTAACTAATCATCAAACTACATTCTACATGAGGACATTACCTACCATTAGCTACTTTTCTTCTTCTGAGTAAATCTGATGTAAATCTCAGATTGTTTTCAAGTGGATCAACATACTCTTAGTGGTTAATTATGAATCAAGACGCACAAATACTCACTCTGCCAAAGGCAATGAGAATTCAGCTTACATTTCTTTTCATTTCATTTCTTTCTTTACATCTTTTACCTATATTTTCCCACAAAAATCACAGCTTCATCTGATGTCATATTTATTCTTCATTCAAATATTAATATAATTTTCTCCTGTATACAGGAGGAGTAAACAATTGATACATTTAACTGGATATATCTATTTTTAATGTATTCATCCAAAGTGAGGACAAACAGTGTGAGTACCAGGGTACTGTGGATGAAATGAGTCAGTGAATGGCCCAACTGACCCTCTTATCACAACAAACTTCATGTGAGCTCTCCTCGTTCATTCAGCTGTTGCAGTTCAGTGGATCCTCCTCGGGATGTCTCCAGAGCTCCAGCAAATGTCTCAGAACGGCCGATTTTTTTAAAAATTTTTTTTAACTATACACTATGGTTGGAAAGATAACTAAAAAAAAAGAGAATAACTATCTGGTAGAGTAAATTTAAACAAGTAGTGAAAAAAGATTATATTTTCTAACTGTATGTTTACCAGAATGTATTGGGCTGGATATTAAACATGCATTAGGAAAGGCAAACCATTCAGTTTCAAGATAAATACATATTTGTTTGTTTTGATGTTAAGGGAAGGATAAAGATATATGTACATTTTTGCGTAACTGATTTAACTTTTGGAAAAATGTCACACATGAGAAGAGGTGCATTTATTTTTATCTATCACTATTTTAATTAATTAATGTATGCATCTACCTATTTTCACATTATTATTATTATTATTATTATTATTATTATTATTATTATTATTAGCTTATGTTCATGTACATGGGATTTCTAAAGAATACCAAAAAAATTTAAATCTTGGCGTCTGGGACTGCTTCGTGGCAACAGCGCCATCTAGCGTCTCTCCGCGGCGGAGTACGCTGATGACGGAAGTAGCCGGTGTGTCGGTGACACGTCACTGAGGTCAACTGGAGGAAAGATGGCGTGCACCTATCAGAGTTTCAACTTGTAAGTGCAGTGAATAAATAGCGTAACACAATAACGCTCAATTTCTTTTTACACCGACTGATGAGAATGTTTGTAAGGGCTTTGTACCGACTCCGCGAACGATAAAGTAGCTCATTATGAAAAGTTAGCTCGTCAGCTCAGGCAGCGTGTTACTGCTCATGCATCCAATGCTATCGGTGCACCTGATCCACAGAAAGTTTGCTTTACTAGGGATCACTTTGAATAATTAACATTGCTATACAAAACAGGAGGCCTGTACGATGAGATTGCGTCGTGTTCTTGATGTTTGCAACACTGTAGGTAGCTGCTTCAAGTCGGCTAAAGTGTCTATTAGCCATATTAGCTCATTTCCTTTCAGCTCTCTGTGCCAGCTGCTTCCAGCTGTATGTGGTTCACATTATCTGTAGCAGAGACGTTATTGAACCAGCCCTGTTGCTGATGTGATGTTAGTGTTGTGGGTTTTGAAACGGCTCTTGTTTGTGTCACGCCAGGCGCACAACACCTGAGAAGTTTTATATAGAAGCTTGTGATGATGGATCCGAGGATGTGCTGGCTATTGACAGGGTGTCAACTGAGATGACTCTCACAGGTAAGCACAGGCTATGTGATTGAGCCCTGCTCGCATATCGTTAAATGAGAACACACTGGTCGGATGTCAAAAATCTCAAGAGGGGCTTATGTTGTGTTGACACAAAGTGTTTACAGTTATGAGAACTCCATCTTTTCCTAAAATCCTAGCTCATCTTGGAAGTTTTGTTTTATGCTTCCCTAACGATTGTTTTGTCCCTGCTTTGGTCGTCAGTGAAGAGGGACATCCCTCCATCTGCAGAGACCAGGTCAATATGTGGAGTCATGGGGACTATACGTTTGGTGGCAGGTAAGTTCAGTATGTTATCTAGGACTATTATGTTCCTGCCAGCTCTGGAACATATGGCTCCCATCAGCTATGGGAGATTCCATTAGTATGTTAAACTCTGCTGGTAATTTTCATTTCTAACCACCTACCTGTGTTAGGCATGTACCTGGTTGTCATCACAAAGAAGTCAAAGGTGGGAGACTTGCTGGGCCATGCTGTTTGGAAGGCTCAGGACTTTGACATCATCTCCTATAAGAAGACAATACTACACCTGACAGACAACCAGGTAGGATCTCATGGCGACTTGTGGCAGAGAGAGAGAGCTGGATGATAAGCACCTTAGCAAACAGGTTAACTTCCTGACGACATGTTGGTCTTTCGATCATCCAGCATCTCTGGTTCTGAGCACCATTTGTACCACTACAGGTGTATTGAAAGGATAAGAAAGTCAGCTTCTTAGCAGATAGGGTTAATGGGTGCAGCTCTGACTATAGAGTCATTTAGCAGAGGGGAAATTAGTGCTTTTAGGTTGCATTCCCGAGGTGGGCTTTAGGTCATAAAAGTCAATGATTTATAAGAGCTGACAAGAGTGAGATAGGG
This sequence comes from Serranus cabrilla, assembly GCA_903364295.1. Classification (NCBI taxonomy): domain Eukaryota; kingdom Metazoa; phylum Chordata; class Actinopteri; order Perciformes; family Serranidae; genus Serranus; species Serranus cabrilla. The sequence continues at coordinate 218,169 of CAFUXE010000335.1, forward strand.
AGGTAGAGGTATTCCAGTGACAACAGACATTTACATAAACACCATAAATTCTATAGTAAAAGTGTAACATAAGATGACCAGCTCTGGTTGGCTGCAGGGTCATCCCAAATTGCCCAATTACGAAGTCCAACCTATTGTCGGGGTTTGGCCAAAACCTAGAAGATAAATGTGGAAAGAGAGATTTGATTCTTCATTCTTTCAATAAATGGTCAACTCTATTCAGTTGTCTTGGGTTTTCTGTAAAGACCAAGTATAGATTAAAGATCTGGGCAGAGCAGGAAGGCTTTTAAGGCCCAGGCTCTAACAGTATCCAGAGCCTAAAATATCTGTTCTGCTATCTCACTTAGTTGTTATAAGAACTATGCTAATAATAATTGGATAATAATTGGAAAAAGAAAGAAAGGAAGATGTAGGTACATATTTTGTGGAATTATGCTTTTAATAATAATGGTGTGGTCAGAGGATTTAGACGTCCCTCTTGATGGTTGAAGCTGATTGATTTAGGAGGCGTGAAGTGAGAGAAACAGATAAACCTCAAGTAGTTACCAAAGTGGTGTCTGATCTACAGGCTGTAGCTGCATTGCCTGCTAGCTCGTCCGTGTTTCTGTCTCTCACCTGTGGTGCTGGATTTGTCTCTTGTTTCAGATGCAAGACAACAAGGCTTTCCTGTCCATGATCAACAATGTGCTTCACACAGACGGCTTCTACTTCGCCACTGACTATGACCTGACCCACACTCTGCAGCGCCTGGCCAACACCAGCCCTGAGTTTCAGGAGATGAGCCTTCTGGAGAGGGTGAGTTGTATATCACACATATACAGTATGTGCTGCATACAGTGAGGGAAATAATTATTTGATCCCTTGCTTGGTGGAGATAGTTGGTCACCAGGTTTGCACACATCTCAGGAGGGATTTTGGTCCAGTCTTCTTTGCAGGTCCTCTTCAAATCCTTAAGGTTTCGAGGCTTGGCAGCTTGAAGGTATGGAGACTGGCTATGCCTCTCCATGACCGCAATATACTTTTTCTTGAGACACTCCTTTGTTGCCTTGGCCATATGTTTTGTGTCATTGTCTTCTCTCGTTGTCACCCAAAATTTCACGGCACATGGCACCGTCCATCTTACCCTCAATGTGGTGAAGTTCTTGTCCCCTTAGCGCAGAAACCACCCCAAAACACAATGTTTCCACCTCCGTGCTTGACTGTTGGGATGGTGTTCTTGGGTCATAGTCAGCATTTTTTTTCCTACAAACAAGGCAAGTTGAGTTGATGCCAAAGAGCTTGATTTTGGTCTCATCTGACCACATCATGTTCTCTCAATCATTCAGGTGTTTACTGGCAAACTTCAGACGGCCGAGCAGTGGGACCTCGCGCGCACTGCAGGATTTCAATCCATTACGGCGCAGTGTGTTACCAATGCTTTTCTTTGTGACTGTTTTTGTGGTCCCAACTGCTTTTTAGATAATCACCAAGCTCCTCCTGTATAGTTCTGGGCTGATTTCTCAGCTTTGTCATGATCACTGATACCCCACGGGGCGAGATCTTGCGTGGCGATGGGGTGATTGCTGATTATTTTGATGGTCTTGCAGCCCATTCCAGCCTTGTGCAGGTCGACAATCCTGTCCCTGCTGCCTTAGAGAGTTCTTTGGTCTTTCCCCTGGTGGAGAGGTTGGAATCTGATTGATTGATTCTGTGGACAGGTGTCTTTTATAAAGGTAATCAAATGCAAACCTACCAGTAAAAGTATTGACCATTAATGTATTTGTCAGTGGGCAAATTTAGCAAAAATCTCAATATTGGCAAGGGATTCATTATTTACTTCCCTCACTGTAAAGTACAGCCTGTCTGTGGCCACCAGTAAATGCCCAATCAGACATGATCAGAAGCAGATCTACCAGGGTGGTGGTATATGTGTTTATGTTCATATAGTATTTGTCACATTTCAGCAATTTTTTTGTTCTGTTTATTTCTGTAGATTTCAGAGTATATTCGAAAGTTCATGAACATACCAACATATTCTCAGAACCATTTAGCTGAACATGAAGTATTTACTCAACCTATGAAATACCAGTGTTCAACACTATATATTTAAATATTCAACACACAATAAACTTCCATATCAGAATACATGTAGCTGAATTTGTAGACTCCCGTCTAGTTTTCACTTTAGTTCGGTATTCCAGATGAAAACCTACAGATGCCAACTGGTTATTGCAAGTGATAATCATCTTGTTTGTCTTTGAAATTCCGTGTTGAAGGATAAGGTGCAGTAATGCACTACAGGGTCCACTCATGTAATGAAATGATTCACTGAATGTTTGTTGAACATTAGTTAGAAATGAGTTGATCATTAGAAAGTTCAGCACCGATTAATGTAATGTTTACTAATTGGGTGTTGAATATTTGTACATACACTCACCGGCCACTTTGACCCCCTTTTGCCTTCAGACCCGCCTTAATTATCTGAGGCGTTCATTCAACAAGGTGCAGGAAATATTCCTCAGAAATTTTGGTCCTCACCCATGATGCAAATTTCCAGTTCCACCACATCCACAGTCTATGGGTTTCATAACTAATATTGACTTGAAACGTCATCAATAAAATCACAGAAACAATTGAAAAGTAATTTGGATTGTCATGTAAATACACCTAAAAACACATTCTATCACAATACTTATTAATTTACCATTTATCCGTCCCCTATACACAGCTATCCTCAGCTCCATGTGCCTGTGTATTAACATGTTCTAACTGTCCCTGCTCCAGGCAGACCAGCGTTTTGTCTGGAATGGCCACTTATTGAGGGAATTCACCGCACAGCCAGAGGTAAGATGTCATGAATTTTCTCTTTCTGTGTGTTACCGTATGTTCCTTTTACTATTCTCTCTCTTACACTTCTCAATTATGAAATTATGGTCTGGAAGGTTAACAGCAGTCACAGTAGGAGCAGATTGGCTTGAATCGTAACTTTCTATTTTGATTTAACAACTCAGTTTAACCGTCGTTCAGACAACACCCAACTAAACACCTGAAGTCTATAGTGCCCAAATACAACACACTTATACTATTCTATTATCACAGGACAATAACACTTTATTATTATCTTTGAATTTCTCTGCAGGGGCGACTGGAAACATATTCATTTATCAGTCCTGTTAGAAATATTTTGATTTTGCATCGCAGCATCTAACACTGCTCTTGTCTTCCAGTTACACAAGTTTGTGTATCCTGTTATCCATGGCTGTATCCTTTCCTGTTGTCTGACAGACAAAGTTTTTTCCTCCCTTAGAAAATGTAAAATGGACCATTTTTTTTTAGATATGTGAAGCATTACATAAGCTACGTTTACTTTATTGTTTTCAAATTCATTACTTCTAAAAGTGATCATGTGCTTTATACTGTCCAACGTGCTGATGTTAGCCTCGTTTGTTCTTTGGCCTATATATATACATATACATACACCATAAGAGGTTTCAAATAGAGATCTAACTCACTTTTGCACATGTAACTTTTAAATGTGTATAGCACCATCTCTTGAGTATTCCATGTCCGATCCTTAACACATCAACTGACCAGTCATCATCATGAAGTCAAGCTGCATCAATGGAAAGGTGTTTGAGTGGAGTATCATCTCCAGGAGGAGCTGCTTCAGAGCTGGTGTCCGTTACTATGTCCGAGGTAACACTTCTGTCCACCACCTGTTCCAGCAAAAAATGCGCACATCCAGGGGACATTAGGTCAGCGAAGAGATAATAGTCTCTGCATTGGTGGTTTAACCTGCACAGTTTCTGTCCGCAGGCATTGATTCAGAAGGCCATCCTGCTAACTATGTGGAGACGGAGCAGATAGTTCAGTACAACAGTGCCAAGGCTTCCTTTGTTCAGGTGAGCCAAAGCCATAATGCTACAGGAGGGATATAATAGTCCGAAACCTCATATGACTCCAGAAGCCAGTGGAAGGATAATAAGTTGAACAATCCTCAGCCTCAAAATTGTAACATCATGTATAGTTGGCTTTTGGAGTGAGATTGTGTATCTGAAGGCTATCACTCTTCAATCCCCAGGAATTGAGGGTGGTTTTTGCACTGTCAGAAGAATTGTAAGCCCTTATATAGACAGGCATGTGCCTTTCCAAATCATGTCCAACTAATTGAATTTAGCACAGCTGGACTCCAAGGTTGAGAAACATCTCAAAGACGATTGAGAGAAATGGGAGGCACCTGAGCTTAATTTCATCTGTCAAAGCTAAGGGTCTAAATACTGTTGTCAATGTGACATTTCAGTTTTTCCTCTTTAATAAATTAGCAAAAATGTCAAAAAGTCTGTTACCACTAATAATAATAAAACACTTGTAACTTGGTAAACTCTGCAGATTGCTGCTTTAATAAGTTCTGATAAATTGTAATGGAGGAATGAGTTTAAGAATGCAGGCTAAGTGTATATTAATGCATTCTGCCCTTTCTCCTCATAGACCAGAGGCTCCATCCCCTTCTACTGGTCCCAAAGGCCCAATCTCAAGTATAAGCCAAAACCACAGATCAACAAAACAGTGAACCAGGTGAGCAGTCCGTCCATTCACATTAGACAAAACAAGGCCTGTCTGTTTTGATGTCCTTGTCTCACGTGTTTGTTTTCTTCTCGTTTAACTCTTTAGTTGGATGGATTCCAGAGACACTTTGACTCACAGATCATTCTCTATGGGAGACAAGTCATTTTGAACTTGGTAAGAAGAAAAAAAGTATCATTATTGCACCATTGCAGATGGTGATTTCACATTTATATAGCCCTGATTCGGAAGAAAATAATACCATGGCAATGACAAAATACTCAGTAAGGGTTGTTGGCATGACCTTTAGATAAAAACAATGGCTTCCTCATCATCCTTTTTGACAGATCAACCAAAAGGGCTCAGAAAAGCCACTGGAGCTGGCATTTGACAAGCTGGTGACCAGCTTGGGGAACGGCATGATCAAGTAAGATCATAAGCAGTTCCATCCTTCACCGCTCGCATGTGGCTGGGTTCTGTTAGTGCCTCATTATGTTTCTTAAACGTGTGCTTTCTGCAGGTACATAGCCTTTGACTTCCATAAGGAGTGCAGTCGAATGAGGTGGCACCGCCTGCAGATCTTAGTGGACATGGTGGCTGAAATGCAGGATGAATTTGGGTCAGTATGCTTTTTCTCATTGTGCCTGAGCATTTATACAAGCACACCAGGTGTATAGATATGTAATTGGGTGTGTGTGCATTCAGATATTTCCTGGTGGATGCAGATGGGAAGGTATTGTTGAACCAGGAGGGGACATTCCGGAGCAACTGCATGGACTGTCTGGACCGAACCAATGTCATCCAGAGCATGCTGGCCCAGCGCTCGCTGCAGTCACAGCTGCGGGTAAGACTTCCATTATCATATGTGATAATAAAAACAAACGGAACACTGAGAACCATGGCTACATTTGTGTACAATAGATTCTAGTGGTGACCTCAATAGAAGTGTAAAAACCAGCCTTATCCACTTCTCCATGTCACGTTATTTCCCTGCAATTTCTGAATTGTTGTGAAGTTTGTTACTCTTAAGAAACCACACTGAAACGAATGAGTGAAGGAATTAGTTCTGTGGGATCAAGCATTATATTATAGACATCAGAGAGATTGCATTAACAGCAGATGGAATCAGGAGCAGGTCAGAAAACAGTAACTTTCTTTGTGAAGAAGCATGAAATACACAAGTAGCTTTTAGCGAAGCCTTTAACCAGTGAGTCAGAAGGTACATTTCAGACCTGCTGCTCAACTCAAATGTGTGTGTGTGTGTGTCTGCAGAGAATTGGAGTCCTTCACGTGGGCCAACAGATTGAAGAGCAGGCAGACTTTGGGAAGGTGTACAAGAACGGTGGGCTCCACACAATAGTCATTTCCTTGAACTAATACCTTGCACACCTACATTTAAAGTCATTGATGTTAATATGAACTGTCCACTCCTCTGTCTGTTCACATGCAGCCTGGGCTGACAACGCCGATGCCTGTGCCAAGCAGTACGCTGGTACTGGAGCCCTGAAGACCGACTTCACCAGGTTAGTTTTCAGGAACAGTGTGAGGAGGGAGATGTTGGTGTTGGCTAGTCGATCCATCCATCAGTCAAGCTTTTAGTGTTACAATTACAGGTTTATGGAGAACAGTAGATTATGAGAATTATGTTCACATGCAGAAAAATCCATTGGATTATCAAACTGTGTGCTCCATAAGGAGGGGGGATACAAGGGGTGTGTTCTGTAGGTTATTTTTGTTGTTGTGTGTATACGTTTGTGATATTAATGTTGAATGTATTTATTAAAACAAATGTAATTATTGTAATGTTGCAAACTGGATAAATTGCTAAAAAGTTGATTACAAAAAAAAATCCATTAGATTATGTTACTCTTGGATTGGGACATGAGTGTTTTTGATTGTCTCTCAGGACAGGGAAGAGGACTCAGTGGGGGCTGCTGATGGACGGCTGGAACTCCATGATCCGATATTACAAAAACAACTTCTCCGATGGTTTTAGACAGGTAGGGCCAAACCTCTTCTGTGGCTGTAAGGATTAGTGATTTCCAGTGTTTGTTCAGTCATACTAATGCACTGAGTATATAAAGTATTAGAAGCATCTGTGCCAGATTAAGCTCAGGTAAAGGTGAGAGTTAAACCTGTCAGTTATTTTCAGTTACAGTATAGTGTTTTTTTGGAGAATCGTCAACAAAATAACCTAAACTAAACTTTGCAGGACTCCATTGATTTGTTCCTGGGGAACTATGCTGTGGATGAAGCTGACTGGGCGACCCCACTGCGGGACCCCAAAGACTGGAAGTTTTTGACGGTAAGAAGGCTCTGCAGGATAGACTGATGACTTTTTCCCTTTCCTGTGTTTTTTTTTAATGCAACTCTTTCTTTTTCTAGTTGCCGATCATCATGGTGGTAGCTTTCTCCATGTGCATCATCTGCCTGCTCATGGCTGGTAAGACAAACTGCAATAAACTTGTTAAATGTATTTATTTATATTTATTTTCATACCCTTAAACATAACAACATGTTTTTTTTGATAAAATGTATTCACTATAACTGTTTTTTTTCTTCATATGATATAGTTTTGAATGTCTTCCACTGACTTGACTTGACTATGACATGCTGTCCCCCCGTCAGGTGACACGTGGACCGAGACTTTGGCCTATGTTTTGTTCTGGGGAACAGCCAGCGTGGTGACTGGTGGCCTCATCCTCTTTAACGGGCTGGACTTTGTAGATGCTCCCAAGCTGGTCCAGAAGGAGAAGCTGGACTGAATGTGTGTGTGTGGAAAGCAGCTAGGCCCTGGCGAGCTCACCGCCTCATCCTCCAGCTCTTCATCACTTTACCCCCAACATCATCCGCAGGCCTGGAGCCTCTATTAACAGAGGGTGGAGTGGAGGAGGGCGGTGGGAAGCAGGGCCTGGCCTCGTGCACCGCAAAGGTGAAAAGACAAGAGACTGGGAGTGCACGGGCCCGCTGCTGTCCACACTGCAGCGACTCTCCTGTGGACAGGACCGCCTGTTCACACTTTTACTGGACACTGAACCTCTGGACTTTGTTCTTACTGGATGTGATTGTTCCTGATTTCAGAGGAATGCCGTGGGAGCGACACAAATGTTTGTCCCACTGCATTCACTTAATGGGTGCATTGGGATCAGAACAGCTGCTGTGATGTCACAGCACAGCTGTAAACGAATTACTGTATATACCATTAATTTGCCTTCTGTCTTTTTCTTTTTGCCAAAATCAGTTTATCCATGTACAGTTTCTGTCCCCCGGTTAAACTCTTTTAAGGCCAATTAGGACATCAGCCTCCTGTTGGCACAGTTTGACTTACACGGCCCGTGTATCATTGGCAGTCCGCCGTTCTTCAGATGTCTATTAGCAGCTTGTTGAACGGTGAATGAGTGGTCTTTATCACTTCCTTTATCAGGTATGTATTAGACAGGTGTGTGTGATGATCAACTTGTAGTTATCAGCTCACAGGGGAAATCATCATATGAGCTTGTTGAATGAAAAGACGACTGCAGAATGTAAACAAGACTGTAGAAGTGCATCATTACAACTGCCTCGAGATTCAAGTGTTATGGATCTTACCTGATTCTTGCTCTTAGACGAGTCATTTGGAATAAGCTGAATGTATTGTTAAACCGTATAGTTAACATTTTAACATTAAAACACTAAAGGGATGTCAAAGACACTATGTTGTTAAAAATTTTCTATTTAAATCAAGCTAAGTTGCATCTTCAGGTTGGCGGCTGCGTGTTGGTGATGATGTTCCAATATGTACTGAGGTCATTCCTTCATAATGATGACAGTGTTGGTTATCGCATTTATTTCATTCGTCCATTTGTGCCCTCTTCAACTTTAAAGATACGGTTGTGCTGTATTAGATGTTTCACCTTGGCTGCACAATGTAATCTGCTTGCTTGCTTTGATTTGGGATGGAGATGCATGGATAGACTTCAGTAATTTCTGTTAAACAATGTTCGGTTATTGCTAAAATATGTATGTTAAATGCTGACTATATAGTTTAATGTTCTGTTTTTTATTCATGTTTTTTCCCCTCCAGTCAGTCAGTCAGTCATCCTGATGCGAAGGATGTTCAACATAACATTTGCACAAGTGCATTATTATTTAGTTTCTCTGAAGGCAGATTTATGCTCCTTAATGAGTGGAGTCATACAAATGAAATGTGTGAATGATTCAAGACCATTTGTGGCATTGACCAGTTTACTCGTATTTATAATTCTCTCTTGGGTACAAAAAAAAATAATTCTGAGTGGGCCAGACGTGTAGCACGAGTCATGAACAGCTCGTTTCACTTAGGAATTGTAATACCTGAATCTGAATGAATTTTAAATGGTTTAAATATGATACTGAAAGCAACTCAAATAAAAATATTTAAGACAAACTTGCTGGAAAAGAACTCCTCTGTTTACAGTTTCATGGCTACCCGTTTACTTA
>CAFUXE010000337.1:0-10704 GCA_903364295.1 Serranus cabrilla
TCATTCAAGTCTCTACGTCAAACGGTTCATGAGTTACAGAAGGGGGCGTGGTTAAAGCATAAGGGGCGGATCTTTATGAAATATTTTTGGGTACATGTGTTCAGGTCTGGACCCTCATCAATCATGACAAGTTTGAGGCAGATTGGACAATTCATGGTCAAGTTATAAGGTCTCGTTTGTAGTACAAATCACGCCATATTTTGCCGCCATGTCACGGCCACATAGTGTGATGGTCCGTAAAACTTTTAATAGCTCTTGATCCCAAAGGCCTTATGATGGTACTGACCAAGTCTGAAGTCAATCGGATTAAATCTGTAGGAGCAGTGCGTTAAAGTACACATCATGGTCATTTTATGAAAGGGGGAGTGGTTTAAGCATAGGGGGCGGGGCTTTATGAAATATTGCTACCCAACCCTGTTCAGGACTGGAGTCTTATGAAGCATGAGAAGTTTGGACAATGTCCCACAAAGTATGGCAGAGATATAACCATATTAGTTTTGATGGCGTCACTCCATTTTTCGCCGCTATTTCGCCGCTATGCCAGGCCCACATACTGCGACGACCATTAAAGCTTTTAATAACTTTAGATCCCAAAGGCCTTATGAATGTACTGACCAAGTTTGAAGGCGATCCGAGCTAATCTCTCGGAGGAGTATGTCAAAGTACAAGGTGTCGAGATGGCGAAAAATGGCCAAAAACGGCCAGAAACGCCATTTCGTTCGTTTCCGTGAATGCTCCCCATAGGGTGCCACTCCATTTTCACGTTCTAGGGGGCGCTACTGAGCCATTTTGCCACAGCCATATTTGAGAATATTAAAATACATAAATTTCACTGTAGACTGATGCATGTGCAAAGTTTGGTGAATTTTTGAATATGATAAGGCCTCCAAATTAGCGATTTATTTCGGAGAATAATAGACATTACGATTTCAATAGGTCCTCGCACCGTCGGTGCTCGGGCCCTAATAATATAAGATAACCGAAATAGGTAACAGTATAAGAAATTTTAAATCATGGTTAAAAGGCAATCGAGGGTGTGCCCATATTCTACAATTAATGCAAATCATCTGAGGCTGATACTTTGTTTTAACTATTATTTTAGTTCTTTAAAGTATTTTGTGTGTTTAAGTAAATTTGTTTTACAGTATCACTATTTTGTACAAGTGTGAGTGAACATACTTTGTTCATCTGCTGTCATCTTCAACATTTGCAACGTGAACCTGTTTTTAGATATGTTGTCATTGGCCAACACTCATTTTTTTTTTATCTTTTAGTTGATTTGGATCATGTTAAACACTACATTGTCCCTAACTGCCCTGGTTTCTTCCTCAACATGGAAACCTGGAGGTGTTAAAATCATCAGTCATCCACCCCTAATATAGCTGAATAAATCACAGGGCTAAGACTACGCATCCCTCGGAACTCATGATATTATTTGTTTTGTTGGCAACTCTGGTGGTGTGCTATTCACACTGAAACTGACCTTTGTCCGACCCACCTCTTAACCTGGGTTGCAAGCAGATTCAGTCAATGCAGGTTAGCCCTTTCAAACACAAAATGAACACTGGTTCAACCCTTTTCGAGCCCTCGGTATGAAAAAGGACATTGTGGGTAAAAACCCAACGCAGAAAGGCCCCAGCTGGCTGGCAAGCAAGCACCAATCTGCCACCTCTTAACCCTGATTGCCAAACCAAAATATGAGCTGCAACTTTTTTTAAAGTAACTAGAATTTTTCTTCCATCTGTTTGTCCATCTCTTTTTGTTCGTCTCCCTTTATGTCTCTTTCTGTCCCCCTGCCTCCTTGTCTGTCTGTCTGTCTTACTCTCTTTTCTTTATTTGTCTTTCATCAGTGTAATAAGGTTCACATGGTATTTCAGTTTGCTGTCCGGTCCAGCCAGCAGCCTGATGCAGAAAAAGACCAAATTTAGAAGAAATATGAAAATTGTCAACCCCCCCCACCCCCCCACTCGCCAAACTCACACACCTCCTCTTTCCATCTATCATTCACTCTTCCTTCCCTTGTTCTCTCCCCTTCCCTTCCCTTTTCTTCCCTCCTCTCTTTTGTTACACCCTCCCCTTCCCTCTTCACATCCCTTTTGTTGAACAGCTTCTCTCTCCTTTTACCTTTCTTCTTCCACTCTTAAGTCTCCCCCTTCTTTACCTCTTTATCTCCCTCTCCTTTCCCCTTTTCCCCTTTTTTTCTGTGTTTATTCATCTGCCTGTCCTGTCTCTCCATCCTTCCCAGGCAGATTCTACAGGTCACTAGTTGAGGCCTATTGGTTCCTCTGACATGAGCCAATCAGTCATGTTTAGAGGGGACATTCCCTAGTGTAAGCTCCGCCCCCAAGTGACCATACAAGGTAAGAGTGGAATGCATGGCTTGGCAGTTTATCTGCTTCATAAGAGAGATACACATAGAGAGCAGAGAGTGTCCAACAGTGATGAGCAATCATTTTTCAGTCTGATTAGAACTTAAAGCTTCCTGTGAAAATAATGAAGCTTTATAAGGATGTCTTGGACAATCCTGCTCCTCAACTCACCACTATTGTAAAAGCAGCCTTATAGCAGACAGACAAGTCAAAGGACGGCTGATTCATTTCGTCCAGGAAAACCAAGTAACTTGCCAATGGAGATGACAAGCACCCCGGGGCTCCCAGCAGCACCTCAGCGGACTCAACTCAATCAAGGTATGATCACAGAATTCATTTAGTGTTCTAAACACATAGAGCATTAAATCACTACTGAGCATTTTTCAAAAGATGTATTATATTTTATTCCTAAATGTTTTTTCATCATTCTTTGATGTCCAGATATTGCAAATGTAATATAACCATCTGCAAAGCAACAATATGTTTCCTAACATTAAAGGTGGACTTGATACCCACTGAAGGCATTCCACACTGTGTGATTTTGGCGTGTCCCACACAGAAGTTAACGGGCAGTGTATATTATTTTGATTATTATTCAGTCTAAAACAGTGAGCTCAATGATGACTAGGCTTGGACAGTGGCAAAAAAATTAGGAAAAGTCAGGATACAGAATAAAATCATACAAAGACCAAATGCCAAAATTTAAAGTGTCCATAGACATGTACGTGCTAATATCACATCTATACGTAGATATATGCTGTAAATTCTACATAGAAGTTTTGTAAAAGAAAATTAACATATATATTTTCAAATGGATGTCCATCATCTTACAATGTGACACTGTCAGATAAACCCATCCCACTAAACATGTACAACTGCTTTCACCATGCAGTGCATGAGGTCATGAGATAAGTGACTTCACTAAAGTTTTTTTTTAGACCAGAAAAGTATATTTAGAAATCTAAAACACTAGGGTATACTTAATAAATGATTAGTCATCATGCAAAGTATAGGTGACCAAGCGTAGATGGTCTGAGGCTCAGAACTCAACTAATGGGTCGCTGGATAAATGTAACGGGTCATGAGATAATTAAGGGAACAAAAATAACAGTCATTGCGTGCTTCCTGATGACAAATTTTGTATCCTTGCACAAGTGTAGTAAAGCCGTCATTTAGTTTGGTTCCAAAGGGCGTCAAAATAAAGCTAAAAATGAAAGCAGGCCAATAAAAAGTCTTAAGAGAAAAATATGCAAAAAAAAAGTCCTCATGTGCTTCCTGTTTAAAAAAGTTTTCCAAAGATGAATTAGGGAATTAGAAAAAAATACATTACGATATGCATATTGTGGGTTTTGCACAGAGAGCGGACACTTGCAGCCCGTGCCCAGGAATTCCCAGCTTATGATAGAAATCACTTTGTTTTAAGGTGACACAGGTCAGAAAGGCTGGCAGCTGCTTTAGATTCCCTTGGGGAAGCTGTAAAGAAAATCCAACTAATGCTTGCATTGTGGGGAGCAGCTCTGTCCTAAATTGGGTAAAAACAGAGCAGTCCCTCTTCAGTTTCTATTGCTGACTACTAGTTATAATGATTTACACACAGGGACGTGCTAAACGTGTTCACATGAGTTCTGTTTATTCCCTCAGGATCCTTCTCTGAGTCCAAAGACAAATGAAGGAGAAGGACGATCAGGAGACGTGCAAGAAACATACCAGGTAGGAGCTCCACACACCAATCAGTCCTCACAAGAATAGCAGTGCGAGCCAACACACACATTTAAAAAGAACTACAATGCATCATTTGAGTTTTTCCAACCAAACAGTTACACACTTTACTTTGTCTTTGTCAATTCTTATGCTCTTGAATCCTAATTTTCTCTTGAAAGTCGCATTAATGTTAGTTCTTCTAGCTGGCTGGTGAGTCTGACAGGGTTTAGGAGGTTCATTGTAATGTCACAAGTAAGTAGCATACTTGTGAAGAAGTGAAAAGGTGAAATGCATGTATGTTTACATCTACTGCACACATTTCTATTCTCACTTCACATCACAATGTTTTTACAGTTAAACACAAAAGTTATTTGTTTTAACTGTTGAAAATCTTGGGCCTTGTTCCCACATCCACTAAATAAAATAAGCGTGGTAAAGACTGAGATGGACGAGCACTTGGGACATGGGAACGTGTATGACGGAAGGAGGAGAGGAAATGCTGTATTTATTGACTGAGCAGTCAAAAGTCTTGGGGGCACTGTGTTAAGAAGACTTTCACATAACCCCTTACATACAAACACTCACACCAGTCCCCCTGTGGGACTGAGAGATTGTGATTCCCATGGTAAGTTTCACATGGAAGAAGGAAGGAAAAGGGGAGGAGGAGGAGGAGGAGGGGAGGAATGGAAAAAAAGATAGATTTTGAAGTGTTCGAATTCATCACCAGTCCATCCAGCAAAAACACATACACTTCTATTTTACCAAAGATGCCGATCCGATCTTACCAGACTTACTTCTCTGTTTCGTCATTTTTACAGTCAGGTTAGCAACTTCATCAATATCTAGGTTATCTAGGTCTAGCGAACATTTTGACGAATTTCTATACATCTACAATCTTCTATAATCACATATGAATGCAGACACATTTTGAAAAAAAGGCGAAATTGTTGTCAAACGATAGTCGATGTGTTGCATTTAAGCCAATGCATTCCACCTCTTTTGCGCTCCACACTGACCTGCATTCAAAAGCACGGTCAGATGTGATCAGTTAGACTGTAAATGAAACCAGAACACTTGTGATACCAAAATCTTTTACCGTTACCGACAGATTCCACCTCATGCAAGTATCTGTTTTCAGATCCTAATCCTCATCTACTCAGAGACATGTGGGTTAAAACCTTTTGAAAACTTTTTTTTCTTGAACTTTAAAGAAAAACGTTGACTTTTTTTTTTATCACATACATCTGTTGTTATATATTGTAAAATTATAAACTGCATCTCTAATAATTGATCAAGGCCCCTCAGTGTGCCTCAGCTTTTTGGTTTTACCTTAAGCAGATGCTTTGGATTTACACTGCACATAGTTAAAAACAACAATGTGTTTCTACCTTCTACACACTACACTCATTTTCTTATTCTGTGAGTCCTCAGATATTTCTTGCTGTAAGACCTCCAACCTTTGAACAAGCCCCAGGTTGGGAACCATCGCCCCTAGACATTTACAACACTCTTTTTTTCTTTTGGCACCTCCGGGCTCCTGGGTTCCCCCCAGGAAGCATCCCCAAGTTCACAACAGCACTTGATTCTTTTTAACACTCCCTCAAACCATCATTACAGCCACCACCAACTATTATCTTCTTCAGCTTCAGCTGCCCTGAACATACTCAAGCATCTGACTAGATGACAGGAACATGTGTGTGGAAAGCTCAGAGTACAGGTGTTAATTGACACTGGACTGCTGTAGTTCTCATGTCACAGAAACTACTGAGAGTAAATATTGCGTGTTGTATGCCCGTCTGCCCTCATTCCCGGCTGTCTGAAGCTGTTTTAGAGTTATCAGCAGCATCAAGGTCCCCAAGGACTGCCAGGTTTTAGTAGCTTTATATTTTAAGTTACATAAAAAATTGCCTAATTCACAAATTGGATAGATATTACCACAGACCTTCCTTCTATCTTTTGACAGACTGTTTGCTGGGTTTGGCCATGTAGTTACTGTGTGTTTATTCGCAGGGCCTCAGTGCACAGTTCAGCTTTGCCATTTTTGGTCACTGATTTTCGGAGCCACCTTTATAGTCACGTAACCCTCTGATACAGCGCTGAGCTCTTCAACCAGTAGAGTCGTAAATCTGACTGTATTCAAGTTTTTGGTGGCTCTGCAGACACACACTGAAGCTTTTAATTAAAAACAAATGATCACACACTACACAGGCGTCATTAAGCTTTGTGTTTGGTGTGTGTGTTTATGTCTGTGTGAGAGAGGAGAGAAAGAGACATTTAATGTGACAGGCAAAGAGTAAAAGGCAGAGAGGGCCTGTTCTGTGAGAGCCAAGGGGGAAAGACAAAGAAGACCATATTAGGCAATGTTTGGCTCAAAGGGAGAGATTGGCTTTGACTGTTATCACAGCCTGTCTAAACACACACACACAGACGCACACACACACGCACACAGAGTTCCCACTCAGGGCTGGTAGCTTGTACTAAGCCTGAAGTTCGTCTACACTGTGACATGTCCTTTGATCAAAGAGAGTTCATATTCTCCAAAAGATCATTCTAATGAGATTTATTGGCATGACAACTTAAATGTTTTAAAATGTTTAGTTTCATCCTTTCGGGTTATTACAGAGTGATATTGTGTAAACCAGACATTGGCTGTGCTGGCTCCTGTCATCCCAAATTGTTTCCTGTCCTCTCTGTATGTAGTTCTGCAGTGAAATCCTCCTTTAGCTGTGATAGAAAACTTAAGGATGACTTAGACTGAGTAAGAACACAGATTGCAGGACTTTGACATTGTTTTTATCACTAATCTGCAACCTGAATTATTTATATTACACTTTAAAAAAAATCACAATATACTGCTTTCAAAGCTGTGAAGTACATTTGTGTTTTTCTGCAGTGACCATGTGGAAATATATATATAAGGTCTTGGCAGAATATTTAACATAAAATGATAAAAATAATTTCAAACACAGCTGATTACAGTTACAGTTGAAAGCCTATCCAGGTGTCCTGTTTTTAGCCTCCCACCCAAACAGACTAAACAGAATGGTCTTTTTTCTGTAATTATTATCATTGAAAAACAATTGAAACAACAGAAAGAATACGCATAATTCAGTTCAGTTGTCACCCTTTAAAATATCCATCCTCGAATACTCATACTTGAATTTTAGTATTGATTGGTGAGGATCAGAAGACAGAGGGCGTCATCATCTGTGACTTGTGATTTGGGCTATATAAATAAAAATGGAATAACATTTAAATGAAATTGAATTGTGTCACTCAGTGCATCAGAAACTTGATGATGATTATTATGGTCATCCTTTTCATAACTTGGGAAGGCGTCTCTAATATTTTGTCGATCCCAGTTATGTTAAAATTAAGATATTGTCAGTAGTATATCATAGAACAGTGTGTTTTTATGAATGCTACCTTTAGGAGTTGCCACAGAGGCAGAGCACAGTATGGGTCTTCACATTTGATTTTAGAACAAAACGGAACAAATAAGGGATCTCTACATCTCTTGTATCAGAGATAATGTAAGTTTTACCAGCAGCTACTTGACATTTTGAACCCTTTATAGCAGCTCACCAGCTTCTCTGAGATTATCAATCATTTTTATCTCACTCACAGAAAGAAAGACACAAAACGGCAACTGATTAATTGAGGAATAGAGACTGGATGCTGCTTTTTAGCTTTTTATCATCCTGCCCTCTTCACATCCTCAATCACATTTCCACACATTCCATATGTATATTTCAAACTGTTATGCCATTTGTGAATACATTTCAACCAAAGCCAATGAACCAGACACATTTGCATTTCAAACATGGAAGAACTTTACAAATCTTGTACAACAAACAAAAATTTTAACAATGGATGTTGATGATGATGATGATGATGATGATGGTTGTAAAGATGGTGCTGCCTTTTGTCTGAAACTCCCGAACAGAATGCAGGCTTAAAGACTATGTACCACACATACACACACACACACACAGTCAGGCTGGAAAAAGCTAGATGTGTTTGTTGATTTAGATTAGCGAGGGCAACACTTTCTGAAGTCAGACCTCGAGACATGACCTACTGTGGGACTTGCTTTGTGTGTGTGTGTGTGTGTGTGTGTGTGTGTGTGTTGAGTATAAGACAGAGAGAGAATTTCCTTCTTCTTAATATGGACTTGTGGGTAAAGGATGGAGTGAGATAGGTTTCTCTCTCTCTGCCTCCTTTTAAGTGAGTCTCTCCCCACTGTGACTAGAAAAGGGAATGAATGCAGCCAGCTGGAAGAAGCTGTGTGGGGGAGCGGGGGATGTCTGTGGACTATCAGTGGGAGCGATCACAGACTGGATGATGGAATGTTTATCCAGAGTAGCACTCCCATTTTCCATGATCCCCAAAATAAAAGGCTGGCCCAGACCTTATTTGGGCATACTGGGAGTTTCCAGCCAAGCGGAGTCAGGGCATTCTTGAAAAACACCCAGCCTCTCTCTCTCTCTCCTGCTCTGTCTCCTCTCACTCCTTAATGTTTTCAGTTTGATAGAGGATCTGTTCAAGAGTCAGTAATAGACATTATCAGTGTGAACATTGTAACCATACAGTTGACTTAATCATGTCTATATATCCTCTATCAGGTGTTGATGTTGAGATGATGGAGGTCAAAGATGGCGATCCAACAGTCTTCACTTGGGGTAAGAGAAAGTCAACAGAGTGTTGTCTATTTTGCCATTTTTTGCTGGTTTTAGAAAGGAATGCCCATAAAGAGGTCAACATTTGATATGAATACAGCAATGTTCCCATTGAGGCTTCTTATCTTTCAGAGCAACATTTCATCATCATTATGACAAAACAGGAAGCTATTCTCGCCAATGCTTCCACTCCATCTTTGAGGTGCAGAGCCTTAACTGTTTTACTATCATTCTGGGAAATATAGTGGTGGCCATACAGATTAAAGAATACTACAATACCAGGGCTCCAAATGAAATGACAAACCAAAATCACATGTTTAAGTAAGACGTAGGTCAACGGCTTCAGTGGTGGTGAAGAGCACTTCAGTGGTGGTGAAGAGCACTTAATCCTTTAAGAACGTTCACTCATTTGTTCAGGATGTTCTTTGAAATATCCTCTGTCTATTTGTCTGCAGTAGAAATTTACTTTTACTTCTGTAATATTTGCTAATATTTGGTATATCTGTGGCCGTAGACATAAATTAGTATTTAAAGGACTCAGGATAACGAATCCCTCCATGTGCACCTTGTATGGCAGCTCCACCAGAATGTGTGAACGGGTGAATGAGAAGTCAGTCAATATTCTTTGGCTTTTTGCAATAGAAACATGCACTCTCCTTCAGCCCACTACTGGTAATAACTCAAGAATGTCTTAATATCAAGAAGCCGAAATAATAAGGCTGTTTCTAAGAAGTTGACTTTTTGGAGACACAATGTATGAGATAAGGAGGAAATCCTTATCGTACACATTGTCGTACATTAATGAAAAACTTTTAAAGGAAACCAACATAAACAGATTATAATACTTCCTCTGGATTTGGCTCTGAAGTTCACTTGACAAACCAGCGAATCAGTTAAGCTACTTAACCAAAGTAACCCAGTCATTTTTTGAAACTTATGCTGCAAAGTGGCAATCTTATCAAGTAACATATGACTCTTACAATAAGATTTCCCTTCTTTCCAGAAACATAATGAAGAAAAAGCAGAAAGCCATACAACATGGAAACAGTCCACCAACACAGCAGAAAGTACACTGCACCCGTTTCCTCCTATAAACAATGTTTATAATATGTGTGTGTGTTTGTGCATCTGTTGTTGCGATGTCTCTTAACAAAGTATTTGTGTTGAATTTCAGATGAGCATGTAGAGTAGAGAGGTGAGTATCACACACACACGCACACACATGGAATCTTTTGAAGGATGTGTTTGTTTGTGTGTGTGTGTGTGTGTGTGTGTGTGTGTGTGTGTGAGAGAGAGAGAGAGAGTGAGCTGGCAGGAAGTTGGTTTATGGAGGTCTACTGGGGGTTAAAACTATTTCCTGTTTATCACTCCCCAACAAACATGTTTGTGCTGTGCAGTTCATCCCTCTCTCTCTCTCTCTCTCTCTCTCTCTGTGTGTGTGTGCTAATAATAATTAGCTAATGTAATCCTGATCCGTATCAGCTTATGGTACGGATCATGTATCACCTGAATGTCTGTGCCTTTAAGATTTTCAACAGTTAAAACAAATAACTTTTGTGTTTAACTGTAAAAACAGTGTGATGTGAAGTGAGAATAGAAATGTGTGCAGTAGATGTAAACATACATGCATTTCACCTTTTCACTTCTTCACAAAGCAGCACTCCGGACACATCATTACTGGGAGGCCTAAAAGGCCTATTCAAACATAATGCAATTTTGTTGTATTTTGTTGTAATAAATCTTGGCCATTGGTTTCTG
The DNA here is from genome assembly GCA_903364295.1 of Serranus cabrilla. NCBI lineage: Eukaryota > Metazoa > Chordata > Actinopteri > Perciformes > Serranidae > Serranus > Serranus cabrilla. Next base: position 10,508 of record CAFUXE010000337.1, read on the forward strand.
CGGGCAGAAAAAACGAAGGCATCCCAGCTAGAGTTTTCAGAGATGGGTACACCAATGAAGATTTTAAGTGTAGTGTGGTCCATCCCTGTGGCCCATGGTGCAGTGCTGCATCTCTGGTCAGTTGGTAGTCTGAGATGAAGCACTGTAGCTCGGGACAGAGGACAGAAATACCAGCCTGAGCATATCAGGTAACACCA
>CAFUXE010000337.1:10840-23210 GCA_903364295.1 Serranus cabrilla
TCACTCACTGACATCTTGTTTTTCTTCTCCTCTCTCCTGGGGTCCAGTTTTCCCAGGAATCCCTTGACCTATCAGAAAGGGGGATTCCTGGAAATACTGTTCTTGGGGGCGAGGTTTATCAGCACTTCCATGCGTATGTTTTAGTACTATAGGTTTATACTCAATTGGTTTTGACTGTATTTAATTTTACTTCTAAGACAAACGCATTGTCCGTTATTGTTTCAGTCCAGTTCATGGTCTAATGTAAGTTCCTATACATGAGATGTGACCTTAGCCAGGGATTTGAATCAGTCCCCTACTCCTTCCCGCCTACTAAGGTGCTGAAATGTAATTGTTCATGATAAATAAAAAATAAATAAATAAACATGAAAACAAAAATGTATTTTCATTTCTTGTATGTGGATATGGATACTGTACTGTTCAGGATTCAAGCAAGTAAAAAAAAAAAAAATTAACTTAGTCAGTCCTAAGTACAAGGGCAGGAGAATTACTGTATTTTTGTAAAATGTACTCAAAGCATCAAAAGTAGAAGTACCTCTTCTGAAGTACAATGTCTCATGTGACTTTTTTTTTATGATTGATGCTATTAGATTGTTAATACTTTCATGGTGTAAGCAGCATTTTACGGTTGTATCTGCTTGAGGTGGAGCTCTGGTTTCTAACCTGGAGGTCGGGCTCCTCCATGAGATCACCACAAAAATCTGAGTGGCCAAGAGATGGTTGAAAGGAAGGATATACTGTAGCACATGTACAGTTATTGCACACATCTTTTGTCATTAATTAAACTTACAACCATAGATGCAGCATTTATCAGACAGTATTAGTACCAGACCAAAACTTTAGACTCTCCTATTACACTGGATGAGCAACTTAAAGCAGTCAAAGCTACAAACAAGGGCAGCACGCCAGGTATAGATGGCATACCTGTGGAACTCTACCTAGCACTTGGGGATATTCTTGTACCAGTATGGTTAGAAACACTATATTATACTATTGAAAAGGGCGCCTTCCATAGAGACCTAAATACAGCCCTGATCACAGTTATACCTAGGCCTGGCAAGGACCCCTTAGAATGTGCCAATCACTGTCCAATTTAGTTGATAAATGCCGACCTCAAGATATTTTCGAAAGTCTTAGCCAGTAGACTTGAGACAGTAGTTGGAAAAATAATTAGTCCAGATCAAACAGGTTTTATTAAGGGATGTCTTGCCTGTGACAATATTCGCTGGCTCATACACATACTGAGTGCAACACATAAAATCCCACGAGCCTGTGGCCTGTTTTTTCTAGATGCTGAAAAGGCCTTAGATTGCCTTGAATGGCCATACCTTTGGAGGGTTCTTAAAAGAATTTAAGTTTGGTGACACATTTATCAATATGATTCAAACACTGTATGCTAATCCTTCAGCTCTGGAAATGTGTGGGAGGAGGCCTCCCAGAGTTCTTTGACATAGGACGTGGCACATGGCAAGGGGACCCTCTATCTCCTATAATTTTAAATTTATCTATGGAACCGCTTGCACATTTAATCAGAAACTCTCCTCAGATCTCCGTTATTACAATAGGTGCAACATCACATTTGATATTGACTTATGCAGACAATACACTAGTTTATATGGCAGATGTTCAAGAAGGTCTCCCCTATGTATTAAAAACACTGGAACTATTTGGATATCTCTCAGGTTACAAAGTGAATCAATCAAAATCAGCACTGATGCTGGTTAATACAGACGAAAGTAGGGTATCCCTCCCTCCCATGACTAATGTTACAAATGAGGTCATCTATTTGGGTATTAAAGTTAGTACTTCCCTATCTTCTGTGGCTAATACAGATTACTCTTTACATTTTTTTTAAATAGAAGAGGACATTAATAGATGGAGACACCTACCAGCATCAGTCCCCGCCCGTATATCAGTCATCAAACTGAAAATCTTACCCCGCATTAACTTTATCAGCTCAATGATCCCACTTGCACCTCCTACAGGATACTGGCAAAAACTGGACTCCTTACTACGATGCTATATTTGGAACGGTATACAACCCAATAGAAAGTGGTCGGCTCTTTAATTCAAAAAGTCACATGGGGTATTGGCATGTCCCAATTTTAAATTGTATCACTGGGCATATGTACTTAAGATTCTTTGCTATTGGATGGACTAAGATAAAGTCTCTTCCTGGAAAAATATAGAACTAATAGCACTAGGGCTGCAACTCACAATTATTTTAGTAATCGATTAATCGATGGATTATTTTTTCGATTAATTGATGAATCAGATAAAAAAAAAATTAAATTTCCCCCTTTTTATTCCAAAATAGAATATTTGGCTGACAGAGCAAATAAGGGCACAAAAAAACAGGTTGCTGCTTGAATGTTCTGTTACAACAATGTCAAATAATAATAATAGAAAAACCTAAATGTTTGTCAAATGGCTTCAGTAAAAAAAATAAATGTACAGAAAAATATATACAAATGTATGCTATTCCAGTGTTTCCCATTAATTACAGTCTGTGGCGGCCCGCCAGGATCTATTCTGCCGTGCCATAGTCTCACATTTACACACTGTTACATTCTCATAAGCTACTGAAAGTAGTATCTTTAAACGATTCATAATTTAAAGTTACAACCGGTAAGACAAAGCTCTGTAAACGGCTCCTCATCATGGCAAGTGATGCATAAATCGCCCGACATGACGAATCGATAATGAAATTTGTTGCCAAGGCTTTTAATAATAGATTTTTTTTATTGATTTTATCAATTTGTTGTGACAGCCCCAAATAGCACCACAAACGTTAAAGGACCTGGGATAGGGAAATATCTGAACAGGGACAAAATTTAAACTGGGATTCTATTTGGGATAATGCTGTTGGTGCTTAAAAAACAAACAAATCATCAGTATATACATTTGAAATGATGTCATAGAGCATATCTAACACCGGGAATTAGACATCAAATGGGATTGGTTTCTGATCCATATTGCTCTTTTCCCCCCACAGAACCGTTGGTTCTTTTATACATGTTGTGTGGGAAAGTCCAGGGGTTTTTGGTTTGTGGGAGAACACTTTTGTTTGTTAGTACACTTTCAGACCTAACGGGGGTCCAATTACCATTGATTTCTGCTAAAATCTTCTAAATGACGACCTTTCCCACTTTTTCCTGATGGAAAAAACCCACAAAGTCTGGTGGCAGCTAAGAAGATTGTAGTCCAGCGTTGGAGTCCTCCTCAAGTACTCACTTTCTGGACATTTCTTACCTGGTACTATCATCAGCAAGAATCAATGATGCACGAAATTTGATATTGAGCTTAAAAGATGCTGACGAATAGGAACACTATGTTTGTGTAGGTATTATTTCCCTGTTGGTTGGTGAGGGTGGAAGGGACGATAAATATTGAAAATGTCAGACTGTAGTGAATGCAATTTGTTAGTGCTTCAATAAAAACAGAGTGATAAAAAAAAAACTAGTATTAGTACTTGAATATCATATATACACACGTATATATTATGGCATGCAGTTCAGAATAGTATTATATATATGGAATTAAAGTGGAGAATTGAGATTTGAAGCCTGAGATATGGAGTGAAAGTCTGAGAATATATATAAAATGCATGTGATGTTATTACAGCGATGGCGCCATCTTGTGTTTCGCTGTGATCAGTGTTGCCAGATTTGGGCGGTTTCCTGCAAAACTGGGCTGATTTGAGTTGTATTGTGAGGGCAGGTGGACAGAATTTGGGTTGGTTTCCAAGAATTGGGCAAGTTTTGAATTATGTTAAAAGGTTAAATATATACAGTGCTTAACACATTTATTGGGCCACCACCCAATGTAAGGTTTATGCCATAGCTGCCCTAAATTAACTACATTGATAATTATTAAAATAATTGGAATTGATGTGTTTATTATTAAGGCCCGAGCATCAACTGTGAGAGGACCCTATTGAAATCCTTGGAATTATTATCTTATAAGAATAAGTGCCTTTTTGGGGGCTTTTATTTATTTTTGATTTATATTCAAAAACTCACCAAACTTGGAATACATTACATATTCTACTGTTCGCTGGAATGGCTGTGGCAAAATGGCTCAGTAGCGCCCCCCTAGAAAGTTAAAATGGAGCGGCACCCTATGGGGAGCATTCGCATAAACAAACGAAATTTGGTACAGAGATGTATCATGGGGAGACGCACCAAAAAGCCTCTTGGAGCCATACCCCAAACCCAACAGGAAGTCGGCCATCTTGGATCAAATATCGCATTTTAGGCCAGTTTTTGCCATTTACACGCCTCATACTTTAACAAACTCCTCCTAGAGATTAAAGATGCAAGTGTTCCCTCCGTTGAGCTGAATATCTGGATATAGGCCACGCCCACTTCCGCCTGGACTATTTTTTTTTTTACAAAACTGCGAAATATGCTATCCTCCAAGACGCTTAGTCAGATTTGCACGAAATTTTGCACACAAAAAAATTAATAAAACAATTGTTATATTAATTATATTATTGTTGTATTATATTGTTTATTGTTATCCAAAAACTGCACAAGTTATAGAGGAACAACTTCCTTTGTGTAATATGCATATCTTGAAAACAGTCTCTCCTATCAACACCATACTTAGAACAAATTTTTCCAATAAGCCTCTGAGGAAGTCTCCCAAATGTCCGCCAGTAGATGGCCCCATAATCAAGGTGAGAGCGTTTTGGCTTGTAACTCCTGCATACCATGACACACATTACATATTCTTACATTTATGCGTTCCCTGAGATATGCATTAATGCATGAATTGTATGAAATAGGCCCACTTTCGACCTTAAAATAATTTTTGGCAAAATCGTGAAAAAACGTAAATTAGCTTTTTCACACTACTTCAAGGCACAGAGTCTGATCTGCATGAAATTGAAAAATTATTTTGATAATCCAAAAAATGCCATAGTTACAAAGGAACAACTTCCTGTAGGTTGCAGGAAAAACAGGAAGTGGTGCATATATGGGCAGTAATGATGGTGCAAAGCAACGGCGATCCCAGTACCAGTGATGCTGGGAACCCTGTTGAAACCACTCAAATTTTTATACAATCCAAAAACTGTGCAAGTTATGGAGGAACAACTTCCTGCGCATAACAGTCAAAGGAGGAAGTGGTGCATATCTTGACTACAGTCTCACCTATCAACACCATACTTACAACAAATGTTCCCCATGAGCCCCTGATGAAGTCTCCCAAATTTCACACATGTGCACCAGCAGGTAACGGCATAATCAATGTGAGAGTGTTTTGGCTTGTAACTCCTGCATACCGTCTGACACATTAGATATTCTTACATGTATGTGTTCCCTGAAATACTTCCGCCTTAAAATATTTTTTGCTAAATCACGAAAAAGCTCAATTTACTTTTTCACACTCCTTCAAGGCGCAGAGTCCGATCTGTGTGAAATTTGGCACATCGAATCTGTGGTACCCCATGACCAAGCAATATAAGAATAATTTTGATAATCCAAAAAATGCCAGAGTTACAAAGGAATAACTTCCTCTAGGTTGCAGTATAAACAGGAAGTAGGCCCCGGCTTGCATGACCTCCGTAAGTCACGATATAACGAGTTGCGCGGGAGACGTGGACCCTGTTGATACCTGCTTGTAGGTCTAGTTAAAATAGTTATTACTGTAGGAAAGAAAGAAAGCATTAATAGCAGGTGATTCCAAACATTTGAACAGCAGTGTACAAGACATATTAATATAGGTCTGATAAAGTTCCCATAAGAACGTCTCATCTTCCAATACAGCTTATGATTTCTGGGAATAGACTTTTAACTATTTTCCAAGGTTTCTAAAGGATTATGGATGCAATAGTTACACCCAGTATAATAATAGCAAAGGCACATTATTCCAATTTTTTGGTATTTATACGTTCCCTAATAAACATGTCAGGAGTCTACCAAAGATTGTAGATACGTTCCCATATATAGTGCGCTTACTCTGCACTTCCAGCAAATAACTTTTTATTTGGAGTCTTGTCCTGTGGAGATAACATCTATGTAAATATTGTAATATTGTAAAACTGTAAACTTCCTATTTGTATATTAATAGTTTTCTGCTGATAACTGAACACAGGAATGATACCATTAATGGCTTATATAAATAGGTCTTTTATACCAGATAGCGTCAGCCAACAGCATCTGGAAAATGAAAAAATCAGCAGAAACAAAGCAGTAGTTTCCAGATATGTTACTGATGTAACTGGATAAAGCTGGTTTGCCAACTCTACACATTGACATGTGTCAAAGGGTGTGTGTTCGTGTGTGTGTGTGGGTGTGCATCATTGAAGGAGCTGTCTACAGGTTAAAGCATGTCCCACAGAACAAGTCAAACACACCTGAGGCTAAAAGTCTTTCGAAACCAACAGACGTACACTGTTCAGGGTGTGGTTCTCCTGACACCATTACTGACTCACTACATGCCATGAAGGCTGTGATAGCCATATGAACACAATTTTGTAAAATGTGCTGTCTGAGCGCAGCATCGCAGATGTTATGCCATGTTGGAAAGAAAATAATGTGCCACTTGCACGCAGTCGCCTTGAAGATATAAAGATATGAGCTCCGGATGCCCATTAAAAGGCTACAAGAAGATGTCACCAGGTGGGATTAAACTTTCCATATGAGGCAGAGCCTGGTAGAGCAGAAGAGGGCTTTGGGTGTTTGTCCTGATTTTGATCTCCCAGTGACACTGACAGCAAATCAATGGGGAATTCTTGAAAATACGATTACCCTATTTGCCCCCTTTGAGAAGCTGACCAGAGTGTGCACACTGCCGAAAGTCTCCTACTGGAAGCTGTCCATATTCGCTTTAACGGTGTGCAAAAAGAAGTTCTTTATTCCACTGCAACCATGCAGATAGCGCTAGCAGCACTCATGCATTTATCTTCCAAAGACAACCTCTGGTTATGACGCTGAACACATGCACTCAGCTTCTTTAGTCGACCATGAAGAGGCCTGTTCCGACTGGAACCTGTCCTGGTAAACCGTTTCAGGGTGTTGGCAATCTTCTTACAGTCTGTAATGTTTTTGCATATTTTTAAATATTTTTTGTTTCATGAAATATATATTTCTGTTTCATGAAACATGTAGTTCATGTAGTTTTTCTTACATTACTAGCAGTGGCCACAGCTTACAGTTATAAGTTATAAGTTCACTAGATCACATCACAGAGTGTTAATCTCGCTATATAAAAAAAGACGCCGTTAAAATTGATTTGCGTTAATGCGTTAATAACGCGATATTTTTGACTGCACTAATTTGTACATTTAGTGATGGGGTTAGTGACATATTTTTCCCTAAAATATAAATAGATTAGTTTTACTTGTAGTTGCTTTTATTGAGTATGAGTGACACCGTTCTATAAAATTATTAAATACCTTTGATCAGTTTATATGTTTGACCTTGCCTGGGCTCAGTCAATGCTGTGCTATGAAACAATGAGACTTTTGAGTACGGATCAACATTTTCAAAAATGCCTGTCTGCATTCTCTGTTGTACCTTTGGAGGTGTGGCTTCACATGTTCTTCCAGTTTAAATTTCATGGCATTTGCATCACTAGAGTAGCAGGTATGACCTGAGGCTCCTTGTCTGTTCTTCTCAGTAAATATGTTGCAGAGCTTGTGTTTAGGAAGCCTGACGACGTCAGACTCAATTCTGTTCAGAATGTGAGTCTGAAACTCAACTCAACTCAACTTTATTTATAGAGCACTTTAAAACAACGGTAGTTGGCACAAAGTGCTGTACAGACACATAAAAACTTGGGCATAAAATAATAACGCTAAAACACAATAAAACAATAAAACTAATAAAAATAAAAAATAAATAAATAAATAAATAAAAATAATAAAAGGCACAATAAAAAACAGCAGAGTCTCATGCTGAGTTAAAAGCCAGGGAATAAAAATGGGTTTTAAGACGATTTTTAAAAGAGTTGAGTGAGGAGGCTTCTCTAACAGGCAGAGGCAGGTCATTCCAGAGCCTGGGTACAGCGGTAGTGAAAGCCCTGTCCCCTCTGAGCTTCCGCTTAGACCTTGGCACTTCAAGGAGCAGCTGGTCAGCTGGACTCATCAGAGTCATGAGGACCAAACACCATCACTTCTGTTTTCTTGTCATTAAAATTTAAAAAGTTCAAAGCCATCCAGGATTTAATGTCTTCAAGACATGACAGAAGTGATTTAAGAGAGAAAGCATCTTTCTTTTTCAGTGGCATATATATCTGAGTGTCATCAGCATAACAATGAAAATAAATACCATGCTTTCTAAGGATAGAGCCCAGGGGCAATAAATACAAAGAAAAGAGGAGGGGCCCTAAAATTGAACCCTGTGGAACCCCATAAGATAGAGGGGCAGAACAAGACTCGGCACTGCCTATATTATCACACATAGTTCTGTCTGCAGATAGGACCTGAACCAGGGGGCGACACCACGAATGCCCATTAGTTGCCGCAGTCGATTAACTAATATATTGTGGTCCACCATATCAAAGGCTGCAGTTAGGTCCAACAGAACAAGTATGGCATAGTCCCCAGAGTCATTTGCCAATAGGAGGTCATTCAAAACTCGTAATAAGGCCAATTCTGTACTGTGCAGTGTTTTAAAACCAGATTGAAATACCTCCATGATACCATGCTCATCTAAAAATGGGCGTGAACGGCTTTCTCCAATATTTTAGATATAAAAGGCAATTTAGAAATGGGCCTGAAATTTCCCAACACTGTATGATCTAGGCCAGGTTTCTTTAGCAGTGGTTGTACTACAGCATGTTTAAAACTTAGTGGGACAATACCAGAACACAAACTACTGTAAACAATGGCCAAAAGTGACTGTCCGGTAGTAGGCAACACCTTTTTTGAAAAAATGAGGAGGAATGGTGTCTCCTGGAGAACCTGATGGTTTAGTATGGGAAACCAGGTCTATTAAGCACTCCAGAGTCACAGGCTCAAACTCATCAATCACAGCCAGTAGAGGTGCAGAGACAGAGGGATCAGAGGCAGGATGTGAGATAAGAGCCCTTGCATTAACAGCTTTTTCATTAAAAAAGAGTAAAAACCTATTACACATTTCAGGAGATGCTTCAATATCAACAGAACGTGGGGCATTTATAACAGAGTTGATGGTGTTGAAAAGCACACGTGGGTTATCACGGTTTTCTTCAATGAGTTCAGCCAAGTGCTCTTTTTTGGCTTCTTTAAGAATGGTTTGATAACGGTGCCAGCAGTCTTTCAAGATCTGTAAAGAGACTTGCAGCCTATCTTTCTTCCATCTCCGTTCGGCTCTGCGGGACTCTTGTCTGGCCACACGCGTTTTTTCGTTGAACCAGGGCTCAGGTTTAGATCTTGGTTGCACAGTTTTTAATGGGGCCACAGAGTCTAGTATGTCTCGGCAGGACGTGTGAAACCAGGCACTGAGTTCCTCCGTATTAACAGATGAGTCAGAGGGGGCACTAAGCTGGTCAAAAACAGCAGAGAACTGACCCACTGAATTGGAGGTAAGAATCCGACGGCACCGAGCAGGAACACAAGAATTATCCGCGACACGGAATAAACCCGCTTCAAATAATATAGGCCTATGATCAGAAACCACAGTGTCACATATCTCCAAATTTGACACGCACAAGCCATATGACAGGACGAGGTCCAACGTATGTCCGTGTTCATGCGTGGGACCACCTACCCACTGAACCAAGTTAAAAGAGTCAGTTAGGCTTAAAAAGTCCTTCACCAAAGGCTTATCAGGACAGCATACATGGACATTAAAATCGCCAACAAAAAGGACATGGTCATAATTTGGCATAATTTCTGCCAGCAGATCCGAGAATTCATTCACAAAGTCTTTGTTGTATTTGGGGGGTCTGTAAATGATAGCGCACAGTACTGGGTCGCAGCGACCTACTTCAAATAAGGTTGCCTCAAAACTGGAAAAATACATCGGTATAGCGCGCTGCTTACATTTAAACCCATTACGATAAACAGTTGCTGTTCCTCCTCCTCGACCCGACGTCTGTGGGGAGTTGAAATATGAGCAGTCAGGCGGCAAAAGTTCAACAAGAGTACTGCACTCACCGGTACCTATCCAGGTTTCTGTCACGCAAAGGAAATCCAGGCCTCTGGTGTTGAAGAAATCCCTCAAAAGTTTTGTTCGCCAGTGATCTGGCGTTCACCAAGGAAATCCTGGCTGGAGCTGGGGCCTGAAGTCCTGCGAAGCGGGGGGCTCGGAGCAGTGTCCTCAGATGCTGGTGATTCACCCCGCGCTGGGAAAGCCAGGGTAGACCTGTGCCGCGGGGCCGTAACCCCTCGAACAAGCCGGTGACAGGTACCAGACAGGCGTCGATCGGATCCAGGACGCGTCGAGGCACAGTGTAGGGAGGGAATAATCCATGTCTTGACTGAGAAATGGAAGGAGAGTATGCCAACCAAACCTTCAGCCTCACACGCCAGCCACTGCGCTGGGTTTCCCTTGTGTCCCAACTTCATCGGAACCAGCTGACAAATCAAACTCCTCTCCTCTCCAGCGGGAGCCGTGTTCGTTGTACACAAACCAAAGTGCTCTTTAGTCACATGACTGTCGCTCATCTGTCCATCATCGTGTAAATACCCGCCCTGACAATTTCATCGGTCATGTTTTTTTGATACATCGCATAGAAGCTCCTCAACGGAGCAGTGCCAGACCGAACTGCCTGCAGAAAAATGTTGTAGGCGGGGTTACAGTTCAGCTGCACCCAGGCTATTGTTTAGGTACAATGGAATCTGGAAACTGGAAAAGATTGAAGATATTTGAACTTAACACCCAAATAAATAAATATTTCTTAGTTGGCATGGTAATACCTCCAATGTTTGTTATAGTTCATTACTGTTGTGTATGGATGGGCAGGATCGATAAAAATTATAGAACAATAAAAATTTACACATCAGTCAATAATGGCTGTCATGATAACTGTTGAATCAATATTTTTTTTTATGTTCCAACAAGATGAAGAAGTCCTGCTGTCACTAATGTGTATGTTACACCTGTAGCTGGATATTGTCATCGGATTATGACATTTTAGTTTTCAAAATTATCATAACAGGTAATTCCATTTCCTAGAGGTTGATGTTGCATATTTCAACTGACATATTACTTTTTCCTCTCTCGTGATGTTCTTCTTCTCTCTAATAGTGGGTGGCAACTAGTGTTCAAGAAGCAAATCCATCAAATTCTTCATCTTCACTGTCTGAGTTTAACAGTTGGGCGATTTTGGCATCAAGCATGCCCAGATCCCTCTCGTCATTATCCGAGTCAGTCTCGTTGCCGTTACTTAGCCGTTTAGTGATGATTCTGACCTTTGTGACTTATGGAAGCGAACGTTCCCCTGGGGCTCGTCCATTTTATTCCTGAGGGACTGGGCGTTTGTCATGATCACCTAATAAGCGCAGGTATTGTATGACATCCGTCCGAGTACTTGCACAGTTCATTTGCAGCAGCATGTCACGAGAGCAGACATGACGTACCCTCTTTGAGCTGACAGCTCCACTGACATCGGTCGCCGGCAGAAAGTGCGATAAAAGCCACAACAGGGCAAGATAAAAGAAATCCATGTCTGATCTGCGTTGGCTGAGTACTCAGTTAAATCTACATCTGTCTGCAAATGACACATAGCATTTAAAGGTAGTCACATATGTCACAATATGTTTTTAAATTTTAAATTGGTAACTGACCCAAACCCTGTGGGTGGTTGCTACATGTTAAAAATACATCAAATTAAATTAATAATAATAAACATTGCATTTCTTGCCTTGACAAGCATAGTGTTCTGAAAATATGTATTTGTACAATTATATTGGTAATATTTATTTACTAATTGAATAACAGTTATGGAGTTTTGTTTGTTTACAAATAGATATACGACTTCCTTTGGCACATGTGACACCGGAAGGATTAAACAATTTGCAATGCAACAAACTTTTATTAAAGATGTATTAACTGTTTTTGATAATGGACCATCCTAGTAATAAGGTCTCATAAATACAAAATAACTCAAGTTAACTCAATTTAGAACTCCAGTGATTATGTTGTGCACAAGGATTTGTGCATGTATACGTTAATTCTTAACCACTTATCCAAACTTGAGTTGTGGGGGCTGGAACGGATCCTCGCAGACGTTGGACAAGAGGTGGGGGACGTCCTGGACAGGTCTCCAGATCATCACAGGACAGACAGCTGCATGTCTTTGGTCTGTAGTAAGAGGTCAAAGGACACAGAGGGAGTCCACACGGACACAGGAAGAACATTCAAACTCCACACAAAAGAGCTGCAAGTTGGATTCCTGCATATATACATATATATATACATATATATATATATACACA